>JAURVB010002519.1:0-29609 GCA_033002965.1 Piper betle | reverse complement strand
TTGTCGAATTCTAATAATGATATATTTAAGTCATTTAGTGCAGCATTTCTACTTAAATAAAATTATACTTATGTATAATATTTGGTTCTCGTTCAGATTATGATCGTTGGTTACTGTTGTATGTTCACTTACGAACCATCCAAGTTCGTATAATTATTTGAAATGTTGTATTTTCCCTTTTTGGCAGCCCTGGTCGGCCCGAGCCCAGATTCGACCACCATGCACCGAGTGCAACCGGGGTTAAGGAATTGAATCAGTCCAACACGGGGGCCACACCCTTTAAAATTACTATGTGGGAGTCTTGGTCAACTTGAGTTCATATCCGACCACCATCTGCCGAGTGCAACCAGGGTCAACTAAACCCGACGCAGGGCAGCACCTCCTGAAAGATTGAATAACGGCTCCCATGCCGAATGGGGTGACAGAGCACAATGGCACAAGATAGCTTATTATGCATCTGTGATACCAAGAGGGTGAATCAATGGAAAATATCGGTAACTACAGGTCGTGGGCCACGTAGCGTGTGTGCGCATGCATGGGATGGTAGCTAGATGGGGTGGCCACCCCTCCCAGCATATGAAGAGCTCGGCATAGGCTCATAACAACTAAAAGTCTCGAGAAATGATAATAGGGATTATATTGATTTGTTTTATTTAATTATGTGGCTTAGTGGCTTTATCACTAACGCGGAATTGCCTCCATAGGTGAACAGCTTTGGACTGAGGTTTAAGAGTGTGGTTGGTGGTTCTTTTACCAACATAAAGTTTGGTGAATTGATAATAAATTGGACTTTATTTTATTTTTTTGCGTTATAAATGTGGCTATGGGAAACGGTTAGAGACTATGGGACTTTATTTTTATGTATTAGAACATACTATTGGAACATGATTTATACATTTTCTAGACTTATTTATCGTGCTATGATTCATGTTCATAAATAGTATGTCTACAACATTTAACTTTTTATGTAACACCAGGGCCGGTTTGGGTGTGTCGTTACACATAAAAAACCATTAATGATCTAATCTTGACATAAGATGAACAAATTGAAATGGTATCTAACAGCATGCCACACTTGATTGCACCAGTGATCCTCTGTGTGGCCCATGTCTGTAACATAAACTATTCATCTTCAAATCGATTAGTTTGAATATCCGCAGCCAAATTTGAGTTTGGAAGCACCAAATTGCTTGAAACATATTTAGGGTTGTGCCTTTAATGTTCCATCTTAGTGGTAATCAATCATGGTGAAAAACAGTCCTGTGATAAAACTTTGATTAAACCAAATAATCAATAAATTAATCAATCCAATTTTATATTTTAATTATTATCTAAAATCATCAAAATTGAAATAAATAAAATTACCTACAAGATATGTATGAGCATGCAAGAACTTATCCTTGAGGGATCTATTTCATGATGTCGTAGGCCACCAACACTCATCCTTTGCATTTGGTCTTCACATGGCCCCTTTTTTCACAATAACTACATGTGATCCATATAGCATTAGGGTTTTGATATAGAACCCTTATTGAAGTAGGGTTTCTATGTTTTGGCTCATTTTTAGAATGTTGACTTTTAAAAGCTAGTACCCTTTAATTGTGGCTCGACTCACCTAAATAAATACTACGAGAAGAAGTGTCAAACCCTGAAAAAATAATTAGGTTATTTTATTTAGGGTTTTGTAAATCTTAGAACCAATGATAAATAATATTTTCTTAAATTAATTCTTAAGAATCAATATCATAAATTATCAATTATAACCTTTAGAGTACTAGTACAATGGTATTTATGGATAATTTTAAATAAGTTTTATTTATTAAAATTTTGGGATTGAGAGTTGTGAATGCAATTTGACACTCGTTCACCGTATCTCAATAGTCAATTTTTTGACTTTTTGTTATCACACAAATGATTGGTATTTAATATATTTATGATTGATTGTTCTTTTTATAAAATTTAATGTAGCGACTTCTTGAATTCCACACATTCTTCTATATAAAGGAGAATTTTATTGATGTTAAATAAAACATCATCTTGATAGTTTGTGAGCAAATTTGGTTCATAAAGGGAAGGCTTTAGAGAAGTTTCATTAGTATTCGGATCGTGTGTCATAGGCCTCATCACAATTTTAGGTTCGTATAATTACTCAAAATGTTATATATTCCTAGTTGGGAGCCTTCGTCGGCCTGCACTCACATTTGATCACCATGTGTTGAGCACATCTAGGGTCAAAGAATTGACTTAGTCCGATACAAGGTAGCACCCTTAAACTTCTCAAAAAATTAAATATATGCCTCCATGCCGAACGGGGTGACAGGGTGCAGTGGCGCAAGACGACTCATTATGCACTTGGGATACCAGAGGGTGAGTCAATGGCAAATATCGGTAACTATAAGCCATGGACCGTGTAGAGTGTGTTCGCATACATGGAATTATAGTTGGATGGGCAGCCACCCTCGCAGCATAATAAGAGCTCGGCAGAGGCTCGTAATCACTAAAAGATTCAAATTCAGATATTGTGGAATATATTAACTTGTTTATTGTAATTATATGATTTAGATTTTTTATCACTAATATGGAATTGCCTCTATAGGTAGATTGACTCTGAGCTCACATTTTTTCCTTATTTGTTATTATACTTCTAGATTGTTTACATGGCAGTGGGATTTTGGTTTGGTTCAGGGGCTTAGATTATTCTGAGAATTTATTATATTAAATTTTATGTCATGGGTTTATTTAAAATCTTGAAAATTAACTTATGAGACACTTAGTTTCATATAGTAACACTTGGCTTGTGGCTCGGAACGAGCGAGTCATTACAAGATGCATTATCAAAAGTGTTAAACTTCTTAAAATTGCCTCCACATGTGTCTCCAAGATTGATTTTGTATAGTGGACTCTGTTGCATTAGATGCATATTGGATAGCTTTTGAGATCAACCAAGCATCTTGTGTAGCTTATCATTATTTTCTTCAAGATTATGTGTAAAAAAAAAAGCACTAAGTAAATGAGAGAAATAAAAATATAAAATTACTATTTTTGAGGAGTGCCAGCTGGGTAGTACTCAAAGTCATATCCCCTCAAAGCTACGAAGTAGGTTACACAAAAATCCCAAATAAGCCGTTCTTGGTTCATCCTCATTTGAACCAGTAGATCACCAAAATTGCTCATTTGGTTATTCATCGTTTCAAGTTCCCCATCATGAGTTATCATCTAAGCATTCACTATGCTCAATTGAGTATTTAACTGAGAAAAAATGTAAAACTTGTGAGTCAAATCAGAGTTTTACATTAGCTAATCAGTCGGTTCAACCGTTGGTTCGAGTCGAGTCAATGTCATGAACCGCATGCTGAGCTGAGGCCAGTCGTGAGTTATGAGTGATGAGGGTCAAGTGTACTTGAGTATATGATGATAACATTGAAAAGATGTTGAGAAATGAGTTATCAGAGTATATGAAAGTATGCGTTATATATTTTTATGTATGTGATCATAGAATTATTTTTAGGCCGAATAGCACATTAGGACGTGTTATTGGGTAGTTTGGGTGGGCTATTATTTATAGAACATGTCATTATAGTGTTATGGTGTGTCATATATTTTACAAAATATTCACCCATTTTCTGGATTTTTTAGGATTTATTATGAGTGAGTTATTATTTTTGACTCGAGTCACTGCCGCTGCGCCATTGGCCCGACCTTTTCTTCTCCCCCAAACCCTACTGGCCACTGCGCCACCCCCACCGCCATCTAGTCACCACCTCAACATCTTCTATGACCTTCCCCTAACTGGAGCGGAATCTTGCTCCACCCATCCTGGCCGGATCTCCTTACCCACCACTGACAACCGGAGAGTCACCGCCTCCCCCGATGTAAAGATTGTGAATATATATATATGTATATATGTATAATATTCGACTCTGTCAAGAAAAGGATCGAACGTTAGATTATTATTATTATTATTATATTATTATTATATTTTATTCTCTACCCGATTAAATGAAATACACGTGTTGGGGTGTTTTCCCATACCCTAGCCGTCATTTTCATCTTTTTTAAAGGGGGCGTCTTCCTTCACCCTAGCCGCCTACTTCCCATCTTCTTCTCCTTTCTCTCCTTTTTGCTCTCATCTCTTGGCGACGTTCTTACGTGTCTTTGTGTCCTATTTGGTATGCTTTCCTTGTCATTCTTTTACTCATTTTGGTTGCTGTTTTGTTTACCTATAAACATGCATTTCAAGACTGCCATGCTAATTTTTGTTGCTTCATCAATTCATGATTGCCTTGCTTTTGCTGTTGTTTCATCAACGTCCTATGCAATGTAATTGGTTTGTTTAGTATAATTGAATTGCAGTCTCTAGCGTCTTATGATTTCTATGCATGGGGTTTGAATAGTGGGCAACGCTGTGGGGAATTCCTTCGGTGCTTGTCAAGTTAAGCATCCATACCCAGTTTGTCGGCCAAGGCTCATGTCATGCATGGTCACAGCACTTGGCTTGAGGTTGTGGGTTGTCATGCGGGGAGAAGGAAGCATTCCCGGCGGTGCTGCTGGCCGAACAGTGTTCACCTTGCATTCCTGACAGTGTTGCTGGCCAAGCGTCGTGTGCCTTGGTGCAGGACGGGGTTCGACGCGGATAGTTGCTGTAAAGCACGAACTTTAGGCTTCCAATTGGATTGCTGGGGAAGGTTGTATTTGATGGAGGATGTGATCTAGTTTTGGTGCCAAGATAAGGGTTGGAGAAGAAGGACGGGTCTGTTTTTCGTGCCAAAGATGAGGTTTGGAGCAGAGAAGAGTGTCGGGGAAGAAGAAGATGACAAACTTGTAAATAACACTTGACTCGACATGGCTCGAGTTAAAAATAAAATTAACCCGTAATAAATCCTTAAAAATTATTATTATAATGGTTATGGGTTATAGTTGCTAAAATAATTAATTATTGTACGAAATCACTATGTGTAATAAAAAATTTTGTAATGATAAACTGTTAAAAATTAATCGATGTATGATAAGCTATTAATTTAAATCGGATGGTTTTAAGTGATTAAGGAAATAAAGATTTCACCTTTACCATATTAAATTTATTATTAAGTAAATAAAGTAATTATTTTAATAACAAGTCAGTAAGCTAGAAAATGGGTTATTAAACTATAATTGTGTAAAAATCAAAAGCATTGAACCTAAATGGTATAATGAAAATAAATAAAGTTCGAACCTTTCTTGAGTTGAATAATTTAAATTAATTATACTAGTAATATCTTTGAATTAGGATAATACAAATAATTTTTAATAATTTTATTGATTGACTTAATTAATTAAATTGCTATTAATAATAACAATGATTAAAGATTAAAAAAATAAATTAAATCGTCAAGATCGTGGTTAAGTAATTATCATCTGAAAGGAAAATATACTAATAAATGTAATTAAATACTTAATAATAATTTTATCATTAGTGAAGTGCCAATTATGATTTAGATAATTAATTTAAAATATATAGTATGACTTAAATGATTATGTCACATGAATAATTAATTATCTTACTAGACTTGTTGTAAATGTTGAGAATTTAATATTTAATATTGTTGAATGTTGCATGCTTTATGTCGTCGAATTTTGATAATGATATATATATTAGTCATGTAGTTGCATGCATTCCCACTCGAGTAAAATTATACTTATGTATAATTTTATGTTCTCGTTCAAATTAGGATAGTTGGTCATGGTCGCAGGTTCACTTAAGGACTATCCTAGTCTGTATAATTATTTGAAATGCTATATTTTCCCTTTTTGGTAGCCCTGGTTGGCCTAAGCCCAAATTCGACCACCATGCATTGAGTGCAACTGGGGTTAAGGAATTGACTCAGTCCGATACGGGTTTGTACCCTTAAAAAATTACTATGTGGGAGTCTTGGTCGACTTGAGTTCAAATCCGACCACCATGTGCCGAGGACAACTGGGGTCGACTCAATTTGACACAGGGCAGCACCCCTGGAAAGATTGAATACTTGCCCCCCATGCCGAAAGGGATGACAGGGTGCAATAGCGCAAGCCGGCTCATTATGCACTTGTGATACCAAGAGGGTGAGTCAATGGAAATGTCAGTAACTAAAAGCTATGGGCCACGTAGTGTGTGTGTGCATGCATGGGATTGGACTTGTAACGACCCGCCATTTTTTATAACTCATAATTAAGGAAATATGTCTAACATTTTTTTAACAAAAACATATATAAAGATCCCACAGTCTTAGACCATTTCCTACTAGCCACACTTATTTCTCAAATAATAAAAAAAGGAGTCCTCATATTTATTTTGCTCCATGCCCTGGTTGTCAATCACCTAATTTCGTAGCTGCACACCTGTGGAGGCAATTCCGCGTTAGTGATTACAACACTAAGTAGTATAATAGATAAAACAAATCAAGTACCTTCCACTATTTCCTTATGTTTATTTTAATATGCGGTGGAGCGATTCTACTATACTCCAAAACAATGCGGAGGAGGTATCCGCTGTGATCCGCACACCCTGGCCGTAGCGCTTTTGTGGGGAGGCTACCACTACCATCTCCAGTGCCAGTGCCTCGCACACCCCAGCTCTAGCCTTTTTGTTGGGAAGCTATCACTGCACTCAGGTGATTGCTATGCCCCGTTTGTGGGGAAGCTCTCACTACCAATTCTAGTGCCAGTGCCTCGCACACCTCAGCCGTAGCCTTTTTATGGGGAGGCTATCATTGCACTCCAGTGCCAGTGCCTTGCACACCCCGGCCGTAGCCTCTTTATGGGGAGGCTATCACTGCACTCAGGTGATTGCTATGCCCCATTTGTGGGGAAGCTCTCACTGCCAACTCTAGTGCCAGTGCCACACACACCCCGGCCGTAGCCTTTTTATGGGGAGGCTATCACTGCACTCAAGTGCGATGGAGGAATCGCTGTGCCTTGCTCACCCCGGCCGTAGCCTTTTTATTGGGCGGCTATCACTACTCCAAAACAATGTTAATGCATTACAAACTTTACGCACATAATACGACCCAGTGTCAGACTGAGTCAATTCTTTGAGCCCGGTTGCACTCGATGCATGGTTGTCGATCTGGGCTCAGGCCGACCTAGGCTACCAACAAGGAAAATATGATGTTCTACCCATTATACGTACCTGACTTGTGATGTAGTCTGACTATGACCCGTGAACCCTAATCTGAATGAGGGCATAAAAGTATACATTAGTATAATTTTATTTTGCATGAAACTACATGCAACGTACATGACTAATATACTATCAATTTTAAATGATGTAATTAGTTCATCGTTAGTCTTCATTTCTTATTAAATTTTCAGCAATTCTAATGATAATTAATTATTAATTTTCCCCATCCAAATCCCCATTATCTAATTGATAATTTAATTATTAATATGTCCCATACTTAATTCTTTTGTATTTACCTTATATTCTAACTCAACCGCATCGAGGACTCCCATATTTACCCGATTGTCATTCTACTTTAACAACTCATTTAACGACCACAAAGCTCCGAGCTTTATTGTAGTCAACCCGTGAAAGCCGGTATTTTCACCATGCATGGCGACTAACCAGTAACGTGGGGGCCTCCATTTGCTGCCATGGCATCTCCAACTTGGCCACCACATGGCAACCGTCAACCAGTCCTTTGCGACCCCATTCCGGCCACCCAATCAGCAACCCCGACCTGACCATGGTGGCTCCATGTCGGTCACATAATCAGCCCATGACCCATGGCGTCTACCCTAGTTGGCCACATAAATAGCACTCGACCAGACCCATGATGACTAGTCTAGTCGGCCACATAAACAGCACCCGACCAGAATGTCTTCTTTTCCTTCCACCCAATTTCAGACCCCATCTTCTATCTACTCCACTGATCCGATTGGAACCCCAAAGATCCAATCTTTATTAGCTGCTATATCATGAAACTCGGACTACACCCTATATGGGGACCTTAATTTCACCATTAATGGTGGCTGACCAGCAGCCATGGCTACCACGTCCTGCCCCATCGAGGTGACGACCAGCACCACCCTAGGTGACAACCAGTCTGCACTTTCCATGGCAGATCCACGTCTGGCCAGCAACACCACCCATGGCAACACCAACCTGTTCTCCCCTCGGATTTCTGACCTGCGTGCCTCCTCGACGGTCTGTTTTGGCCCTCCAAGGTGACTCCATCCAGCCAGCATCACAGCCAGGAACAATTCCCACCTCCATCACGTCAACCCCACACCATGGAAGAAAACACGACGTGGTTGCTGCTGGAAAACAGCAGGACGTCCTCTTGATTTTGTTCTTCCCTTGTTGATATCTCATTTAATTCTTATGTTTATCATGTTTATGATTTATGCAACATGTGTATGCATGCAACAAAAGAAAAAGAAAGGAAAGAAAATTACCCGAGCGAAGGAGGAAATCTGGCGTCTGTCTAAGGCGCAAAAATATAGTTGACGCCCTCCCCCTTTTCCTCTTATAATGAATAAAATGACGGCTTGGGTACGTGGAAGCACCCTTTCACCGTAATTCCTTTAATCGGGTAATTAGGTAATCAACATGGTCCACTTAACCATTTCACTTAACATGTTAAATGGGTACATGGTATGGTTCACTTAAATGGTTAATTGGATAAATAATGTAGTCGACTTGACCGATTCAACTAGAATTATCCGATTAAAAATTACCTTTCAATTACTAGGTAATTCATACTTATCCAGGTAACGAATTTTTTCCCACATTCGATCCCACTGCGTCGAAGGTTATTATTATTATTATTATTATTATTATTATTATTATTTTTCCTGGTCTTTGCAGGACTTGGATGGGGTGGCCACCCCTCCCAGCATATTGGAGCTCGGCATAGGCTCATAACAACTAAAAGTCTGGAGAAATGATAATAGGGATTATAATGACTGGTTTATTTAATTATGCGGCTTAGTGGTTTTATTACTAACACGGAATTGCCTCAGCAGGTGAGCAGCTTTGGACTAACGACTAAGAGTGTGGTTGGTGGTTCTTTTACCAACTGAGGTTTGGTGACTTGATAATAAATTGGACTTCCTTTTATTCTCTTGTGTTATAAATGTGGCTATGGGAAACGGTTAGAAATTGTGGGACTTTATTTTTATGTATTATAGCATGGTATTAGAACATGATTTATTTTTATTACTTACACATTTCTAGACTTATTTGCCGTATTACGATTCATGTTCTTGAATGTTATTGTTACATCAATTTTGTTTTTGAGTAACCCCCGGCCGGTTAGGGTGGGATGTTACAACTAACCTCGTCAGCGTACTAGATGCCTCAGGCTCGCCATGCTGGTGCCAATGGTACACCATACTACCACCATCCTGCCGACAGTCACTGCCGGCAACAATAACCAGAAAATCGTCAGAAGGTCACTGAAAAATCACCAGAAAACTGCCACAAACTATTAGAAAATCGGATTCACTGGAATTTGCCGAATCATTTGCCAAACTCACCCAGTCAAACCTGATCGAACTTCATGGGCCGCCTAGCGCCGAATTCGATCTCCAAGACGTGCGACAAAATCCTAGCCGTTGTCGATGGCCGACGAACGAGAGGTATAATTATCTACGATTTAATTATTTAAAATTGATGATGATTAGCACAACATGCTAAGATTGATAAATTGTCATCATAAATGCCTGATTGTGAATTAAGTGATGATTTGCATAATTTGATTGATAGTGAACGAATGTTTGTGATCTAATTAGGTAAATAAAATATGAGTATGCTAATCAACTATAACGTAACTTAGAAAAATATAATAAAATTGGTATGAATAAGATGAGTTAGAATTATTGTTACATAGATGATTGTGGATTGTTATAGATGATGATTGTGTTGTGAGTGTGATGTTCATGTTGACTTTGATGCATCATTCAGTTAGCAGATGTTAGCTTCTAGATTTGATGTGTAGGTATGAAGTAGGAGCTCGCCGCCTAAGCACGAAGATACGCTTGGAGCTTCTGCTAGGTCCGTTTAGGATTCGCTCTCAATTTATTGTCTCATTCTATGGTGTTTTGCTTATAACAGGAAAGAGGACGTGTCGAGTAGTGGATTTATCATATCTCACTCCACACGGGCCATTTAGCTGATCGTATTCCCGGATTAATAACCATCAAGGATGAGATCCCTTGAGTATGTTTTCAAAACTCAGATCCAGTTCACAATGCCTTCGGGCCTATTTTACTAAATTCCCTACCCAAGCCTATGTATATATAGTTTTTGCATTTTCAGTGAGATGTGTGACGAGTGAAACAGATAGCCACATCTTGAGATAGGGCTGTGTGTTTATCAAAGTTGGCTCTGGAATTGGTGAGCGTCCACTCCATTCCCAAGGGATCATGATAACTCCACCTTTGAGTTCCTCAAACTAGGAGAAGTGTGGAGGTTCACGGGTACTACTATGCAACACATGTCTAGAGTTGTGGTTTCAAAGGGTACTGAAGGCACATGCCTGAGAGTATTCAGCCCCTGTACTCAGGGCCAGGAGTAATACGGAGGATGTAGAGGACTGAGTGGAAAGAGAGTGATATTTTCGCGCAAAGGGGTAGTTTAAATGGCCAAGGAAAGAGAATGATATGGATAGGGGACACTGCTGCATGAGGTCGAGGCTCCCATTATTGCCCTTATGAGAGTTCTTGAGGAAGTATATGAGATTTTTATTCAACAAAAGGGTCAGCTGTCTAGTGTCAGATTGATATTAGTTATTTCTGGATAAGTAACACTCATTATTGATGTATTTTTACTATATATGTAGGTGAGAGCCGTGACGAATGAACGCTGTCGGGACTGCAGAGGAGCAACACTGAAATCGCGCACACATATGCCTGCCGAGTGTATGTAATGATGATGATGTGCATTGAAATATGTAGTTTGTGAAATTTAAATGATAATCTGTGAGATTACTATAAATGTTTTGCATGTGAATGGAAAGGAATAGGTGAGCTACCGAGCAAGGATAACTATAGTGTGAAAATATGCTGTGTTTGGATTGTGTTTTCGATATTTATTATTAGAAATTTATTCTGTTACTTGTTGACAGGGTGGCCTCTATTGCACTATTAGGGGAGACTCTCTCTAATTCATTTTCAAGATAGATATTTCTTTTGAACTTTTCGTTTGTTTGGATTGTTTGTATGCTTATTTGCATATCATGGCATGCATGTTGAGCAACGTTAGAACCCAAACATCTCATCCATGCCTTGCATGCTGCATCATCTTAAGACACCAAGGGTAGATCTAGGTTGAGTTAACTAAATTAGGTAGATTAGCGAACGGTTTAATTGCCAGTTGCATTTTCATGTTGGTTCACATGTGAACCAAAAAGGGGTGTTACAGACGTGGTATCAGAGCTAACTCTTGGTTGATTAATATGGTAGATGCATTATAGGTTACATGTGTGCGAAAGCTACTCCGAGCTATACTGGCAGGTATTTCTCTATCTTAATGTTTTTGGCTTACATATTTTCTTAACAAATAGTGGTGTGATAGGGTGATTAGATTAGAATAGGGAGTACCAAGAGGATGGTGAACCAGACTCGTAGGATGTAGATTAGAGCTCCATCCCCTCCATTGCCTAGATAGGAGAGTCCCGACATTGGTCACAGTGATGCAGCCTCTAGTCAACTGAGGACCAGCGTGCCACTAGGAAAGGCCAGTGTCCTAATTTCTGTTAGTCGACTCAATGAGAGCCATCAGCAAGACAGTTGTCGTGACAGTCACTACAGCAGAAGCAGTCACTAAGAGATGTAGCGATTGTCAGGTTAGTTGAAGTTTAGATACATATACAATGAAACCAAGAGGAATTCAAGAGAGAGCTCAGACATATAGCTAATTTGGTGGCCATAGCTGAGAAAAGACCAGCAATGGATGAAGAGGCAAGAGGAGAGCCAGCAGTTCCCATGGGTTCTCAGCCGCTGCCTCCTCCATTTCAACAAAGGGCTATTCCAACAACAGCTCATCTATTTGTCCCATTTCAAGTGAGAATGGGACCAGATGTTAGTGGACTCACCGTAGCAGGTGGCGAGCAAGCTGCAGGATGTGATAGTGTACCCACATGCATAGGACCACAGTAATATGAGCTAAGAGAAGGATCGAACAGATTTGTTGATGCAAGGAATATGGAGCTATGGCAGTATGAAAGGTTCATGAAGAATGGTGGAAGACCTTTCTTTGGGAAGTTGGATGTGGAAGAGGCATTCCTGTGGATATCATCGGCCATATGAGTATTTGGTAGTATGGGATGCCCGATCGAGCATAGAGTATGCATCATTACAGGAGCATTCGTGGATGATGTTAGAGTGTGGTGGGATTTAGTGCAGAAATTCACATTTGTTCACCGTCAACCCTAGGCCATCACTTGGGAGGAATTTAGAGCAGAATTCGTTGGAAAGTATTTTTCGCTAAATGTCAGGAAGAGGAAGGAGCCGGAATTCCAGACCTTGAGGCAAAGGCCCCTGATGGTGGTGCAATACAAGACCAGGTTTAGAAGTTCTAAGGAGATTTGCACTAGATTTGGACCCACCGAAGGAAGAAGGATAGAACAACTTTATGAAGACCTCCATCATGACATTAGGATGGTGTAACGACCTGCCATTTTTCAAGATATTATGGGCCTTGGTGACCTGGTGTTACTCAACTGGTCCTAACCGGACCGGGTGTTATTTAAAAGGTTACATGAATAATATGAAACAAATAAGTCTGGGATTTCTAACTCAAAAGAACTTATTTTTCAAATGACAATGCATTAAGTAATTATCCCACAATCTTGGACCATTTCCGATAGCCACATCTATAACACAAGAAAGGTAAAAAGAGAAGTCCGCTTATTATCTGTTCAGCACCTGAGTTGGTAGAAGAACCACCCTGTCGTCTCTTAGTCTTTAGTTCCAACTGCTAACCTACAGAGGCAATTCCACGTTAGTGATTAACCACTAAGACGTATAATTAATTAAAACAAGTCCATAAACTCCCTATCATTATCTATAATAATGGCAGTTGTGACCACTCCAACATGTCCATTTATTAGCTAATGGTTCAATCCACCATGTCCATTAGTTGGCTGATGGGTCAGTCCACCATGTCCATCTATTGGCTGATGGGTCAGTCCATCATGTCCATTACCGGCTGGCGAGTCCAATCGGCCATGTCCATTATTGGCTAGTGAGTCCAATCCACCATGTCCATTAATTGGCTGATGGGTCAGTCCACCATATCCATCTATTGGCTTATGGGTCAGTCCACCATGTCCGTAATTGGCTGGCGAATCCAATCTTTCATGTCCAATGAATTGGCTGATGGGTCAGTCCATCATGTCCATTACCGGCAGGTGAGTCCTATCTGCCATGTCCGTTATTGGCTAGTGAGTCCAATCCACCAAGTCCGTAATTGGCTGGCGAGTCCAATCCGCCATGTCCAATTTATTGGTTGATGGGTTAGTCCATCATGTCCATTACCGGCTGGTACGTCTAATCCACCATGTCCGTTATTGGCTAGTGAGTCCAATCCACCATATCTATAATTGGCTGGTGAGTCCAATCCGCCATGTCCAATTTATTGTATTATGGCTATCTAGTCCATTCTGATATGTTCATTATTAGATTATTAAGGGCGTAGTCCGTGTCACACTGAGTCAATTCCTTAACCCCGGTTGCACTCGGTGCAAGGTGGTTGAATTTCGGCTCAGGCTGACCACGTTGTTGACAAGGGAAAGTACAACATTTTAAATAATTATACGGACCTGGATATTTTGAACCTGCAGCTACAACTAATGATCCTAATCTGATTGAGGACATAAAATTATACATAAGTATAATTTTTTTGATTAGAAATGAATCCAACTAAATGGCTAATATATATATCATTATTTAATTTCAAAAATATTAAATATGAAACTATTTAATTTCAACAATATTAAAATCCTACTTTTCAATAATTATCTAGATCATAATTAACACTTAAAAAATAATAAAATAATTAACAACTTATAAATAAATATTTAATTACTAATATTAGTATATTTTCCTTTGAGACGATAATTATTTAACCACAATATTGATAATTTAGTTTACGGTTTTAAATCTTTAATCGCTATCCTTATTTATAGCAATTTAGTTAAATAAGTTGTACGATTAAATTATTTAAAATAATTTTTATTATTCCAATTTCAAAATATTATTAATACAATTATTTTAAATTATTTGACTCAATAAAATTTCGAACATTATTTATTTTCATTATGCTATTTAGGTTCGACACTAGTGATTACTACCCGACTATAGTTTAATAACCGATTTTCTATATTACTGACTCGTTATTAAACTAATCACTTTTTACCTAATATTAAATTTAATATGGTAAAGGTAAAATCTTTATTTTATTAATTACTTATCACTGTCCAATTTAATTTCATCGCTTGTTGTGTGACGATTAATTATCGATCGTTTATCATTACCGTATTTTTATTACTTATGTCCATGTCGATTTCGTCCAAAAATTAGTTAGTTTATTATCTTTAACCCTAAACCCATTAGAATAACTATTTGTAATGATTTATTACGAGTTAGTTTTATTTTGAACTCGAGTCCGATTCGAGTCAACCCATATTTACAAAACTGCCATCTTCTTCTTTTTCTTCTTCACCAAGGCCATCTTCTCTTCTCCTACCTTCTTCTTTGCACCTGACCAGACCTTGGAACCACCACTGGTCACGTCCTTCTTCAATTCCCGAGCAACCCAATTGAACAACGATATAAACATCCCAACAAGACATCAACAACAATATAAAAATAGGTTAAGATGAAGCCTAACATCCATGTTTTACAACAGCTAGCCAAGGCAACCTTCCTGCACCCAAAAACCAGTCTTGGTGTCTTCTTCTTCAACCCAAAACCAGATCACTTCCTTCCCTAACTGCTTCCCTTCCCTAGCAATCCAATTGTAAGCCTAAAGCTTGTGCCTTTCAGCAACTATCCACATCCCACTCTGTTCTGTACCAAGGCGTGACTCCTGGCCAGCAGCACCGCCGAGACTGCAAATTGAACTCCTTCCAGCCAGCAGCACCACTGGAAACCCTTTCCTTCTCCCTGCACGAAAACCCAATGTCAAGGCCAAGCGCTGTGAGCATGCATGGCGTGAATCTTGGCTGACGGACTGGTATGGATGCCTGAAAACACCCACAGTGTTGTCCACCCTCCAAACCCCATCCTAGACTCCTAAGACGCTGGAGACTACAATGCCCTTATCCTAACCCAACAGATTACATAGCATAGCACGTTGATGAAGCAACAGCACAACAAAATGATCATGAATTTGGGAAACAACAGCAAGTTTACGTGACGCCCATGAATGGAGGAAGTAGCAGAACTTTACATGATGATCATGAATTGATGAAGCAACAAAATTTAGCATGGTGATTAAGAAATGCATGAAAACTAAGTTTAGGGAGATAGGAAGGTTACCCAAGCAAGGAAGATGACGGCTTCCGGTAAAGAAGAGGAGAAGAAGATGAGATCATAATGACGCCCCCTCATAATTTATAAAATGAAAAATGACGTCCCTTCACCAAAAATGGCTAGGGTATGTGAAAACAAACCAAAGGAGAATTTGGAGTTGAGATCTAAGAAAAATTACGAGGTTAAAGGTTAGTAATTATAATTTAGATCTTAATTTCTAGCAGATCATCATTGTTCATGATGTTACATGATTTGTATGATGGAATTATGCATGATTCATGTTTATAATTAATGTTTGTAATCATGTTTATAATTATATTCAACTGTTATATCCATCAAATTTAGCTTAAGGTTATAACTTCAGGATTAAACATGTTGTTTGTATGATTATCATGGAGCATGTGTGAAATAAAGGAAGTATGACTGTTTGCATGATTGATTAGAAGTTTTAGATTAAGTACATGTATGACATGTAGTTTTCCCATTTAAGTAAATGATGACAAAGTAAGGTAAATCATTATGAATTAAAAACTGCTCTAGTACATGATTGTGTACCCAAATAGCATGAAAACAAAGTTTTTGTTTGATTAAAATCAGATTAAAAACCATTGAAAAGTATAAAATTAGGATCAAAATTTCTGCTGCAGCACCTAGGAACTCTTGCATAGAACCATACCTGAATATTTCAGGATTTTGGCTAATTTTAGATTTGTGGTCTTGAGGCATAGGGCCTTGATCTTGAGGCCAAAAATCATTTTTTTAATTTTAATTAATGTTTGATGGTGATGACTAAGTACTAGTGTAAGACTTATATGAGAGTTGAGTTGAAAGTATAAGCACTATGCTAGTGCACATATGCATGGTGGGAAGTGATAATTCAGTTCTCATTAAAATGTTGTATTTAATGCTTTTCTTCACTAAGAATGTTATGAATATATACATAGAGTGTTACTTTAAACTTATTGATGATGAATGAAAGATGAGAATGTTCTTAATATGATTGAATGGAGATCATGTTCGTTGGCATGTCATATCATACAGGCATGACTAAGCTAGTCTTAGTATTCATATAGAAGTATGTTATTATTCAAACTAGGAGGTTTGGCAATTGAGCAACTAGGAGCTTAGGACTGCTCAGCAATCTAGGTTTATTTAGTCGTATTTAGGAAGTTTTAAGAACCCTTATATGCCTATGTTTTCAAATAGTTTAATTGATGTGTGTTTTGACCAAATGATGTCTGTATGCTAATGCATTATGTTCAAGTAATTAAGTACAAGTATGCAAGTTAAGAGTAAAATAAAAAATAAATACTAGACTTACATTTTTTACATATTAAGTCCAAGCAATGGTGGAACCTAAGCTTAACAATAAATACTTTTCATGAGCTTTATTTAAGTAACTAGTTTAGTAGACGTAGTAAGCCGTATACTTTGGCATGTCTCCCTTAAGCAAGGACCAACGTCTATGTCCAAGATACTTGACAACACTAATGATCAATAGTCATTCATTGCATATGTGTTAGTTTATGGATTTTGGTGGTGATCCAGAACTCCCGAACATAGATGCTGAGCTCCATAAGGCATCAAAAGTTTAGTCACATGATTCCTAAGGAAGAGCCATGAGTTTTCATATGATGTTTTTGCTTGTGATTATCTCCATACTTCAAATGGATGGCTTTGGAGAATAGTGTGTTTTTATAGGATTAGCTCCATACCTCAAAGGGTGGGTTTCGAGAATAGTGTGTTTTTTCTAGGATTAACTCCATACCTAAAAGGGTTGGTTTTGGAAAATAGTTTCAATTATGTCATATGAAGTAATATAAGATAAGGAATTGGACACTTCCACAAGTTGATTAACTGTCAATTCCAAAATGTATTTAAGTAATTAATTGGTCATACAAGTATAATCTAATTATATGCTAGTATGTATTAATTTTTAAGTTACTTTACTCTATGTAAATATTTTTAAGTTGTATTATCTATTACAAGTTGCTATGATAGAAGAAGTTTACATGTCTATGTTATGATAGTGCAAGTTCATGAATGCTGTTTTTGTGACGAGTAGATTTGCAATTTAATCGTTGATTTTTTTAACTTCTCACCTTATTCTCAAACTCAATATTGTTATCAATACTGAGCAAAAATATTTATCTTTATACGCATGTATAAGAGATCTTTAGTAGCGATGGGATGGAGACACTCAGCACTTAGATGTTCTTTTGGTCAGAGCTTGGCTTGTTAGGACATCACTTGTAGTAAACTTGTGCGGAAACGCTACTGAGATAGATATGTTTTATTTTATAGTGTATTGACATATGACCAATAAGATATGATACCAAAATGAATGATCAACTCACAGGATTATTCCGCTTGATTAACTTTTTTAAAAGTAATAATATGCATGTATACATGTTAGAGGATACGAGAGTAATGAACTTGGCCTATGTTTCATACATCTTAGTAAATCGAGTCATTACAACAATTTACCACTTGGTTTCAAAACATTTATAGTATGACTATTATCTTAAGTATCATTTTTATGTCCATACTTGTCTATAAGTAATTGACCTAGGTGTACATAATATACATACACTTAGATCAAAAGTTTGAAAATATAAAATTATCATCATGGTACTGTGCACGCCCACACACATCCATAATTTCTTACCTACAAACCCAGGTCAAAGTTCTTTACCATTATAAGTATAAGTCACTAATGAACTACATCCCAAGTAATCCATATGCCTGAACAATTTGAGATTGAGCTCTCACTTCCTAATTAGACATTCTAAGGGCTATATGTGATCGTGCATACTGTACCACAGTTAGGATCGTGCATATTGTCTCAAACTTGGACTGTGCATATTGTTCTCCACTTGGATCTTACGATGCATCCAACCGGTAATAACACAACAATGCACACACATCAAACTGGTAACAATGCAATAATGCACACACACATCAAACAGATAACAAACAACAACAACCCACTCATCAAATCGGTAATAAGATAATGCTCACCCAGAAAATAACAGAATATCAATTTATCCAGATAAAAAACTCAACAAGGAATCAATCACATAATCTGAATAATAATAGCCAAACACTTTTCTAAGTGAATCTACTTAATTACAACACACAGTTGACACCTTTACAATGCATCCTCAATACAACTATGACATAGTGATATTTTCCTTCAATAAAACCTTATAGTGATACTAAGAAGTTTTTCTTACAAAAATAAACTAATAATATGTCTCTCCACACGGAAAACCACCAATAATTTTTTCAAATATTTTGACAAAGTAACCTCCTCGGTAGCAAAAATGACTAAAATATAATCAACCTCCCTAGAGGATTGAGCAATACACTTATGTTTCTTACTTTCAAACAAATTATAACCACCTCCAAACACATAAGAAAGCAAAGGATTTCTTAGTGTCGACACAAACCTGATAATCTGAGTTCAAATATCCTACTAATTCTAATTTAAAAGCTTTGTAAGTTAAACAAAGGTTTTATTCCTCTTTGAATGTTATGTACTTTGTTTAACACTTATCAAATGATTATTAAATGGATTTTAGAACCAACTCAAAATATTGATTGGAAAGGTAGGATTTGTTGAATTGATCAAGTACACTCAAGACCAAACATAAGACTTATATCTTCTAATGTTGGAAATTTTTTATTTATCCAATTTTTAGCTTTACTAAGTTATTCCTTTCATCAAGTAGATCCTCCTCCCATCAAATGGAACTAAGATCTTCAAGACAATCATCCATTTTAAATTTACTCATGAAGAAGGTTGCTTGTGATTAACTTAATTTATGCAAAGATAAATTTCTGATAATTTAGATTTCAAGGATGTAAAAGACTTATCCCAAGTCTTTTATTTAAAAACTATTAGACCATCGTTGTTTATGTTCTTGAGCAAAGATGTAACAGTTGGGCCAGAAGAATACCATAGACATACATAAACAAGGAATACAACATTCTCTTCACCATTTTAGTATAGTCATTCGAGACTTTGAAAGAATCAAAACTGAAAAGGCTATGTGAGAAAGAGTTAACTAAGATCACAAATTAAGTAGTTAGATCTCCAAAAACTTATACCCATTGAAAGAACACAAAAATGGGCACTAAGCATAAACAATTTTGAGCACAATTAACATAAACACAAATAAACATATTTAGTTAATTATCAAGACATTCAAAATGAATAAGTGAGTGAGGCAAGTTGACACAAGTTCAAACTCATAAAGATAGTTTGGCAAATTTATCAAACCATACAAGTCTCTAAGTTACCTTGACCATGTTCACTTAGTTCTCTAAAGTGAACAAGTCAAAGACCAGAGAAATAAGTGAAATTGGCAAAACTATAAACCAAATAAAAACAAGCACACAAAGAGGGAAGGACAAAGAGAGAAAGACACAAGAGAATTTATAAGAGGTTTGGAACTTGTATTCCTCTCTTTTATCCCACTAAGACATTTGGTTGGTTAGGTCTTCTTGGCTTTTACTATGGCAGCTAACTTATACACTTATAAGCAACCACAAGCCTTCTTTTACAAGCACCAAGTGCCAAGGAATTTTATAACTAAAAATTTTTCCATCTCAAGCACCCACCAAGTGCCAAGGAGTCTCATAACCAACACCTAATGTAACACCCCAAATCCGGTTCACACTCGGGAACCGAGCTGGAATGTCACAGGTCTCGGTTAGATTGGTTAACCTGAACCCAACCTTGAGGACCTACTCTTGGCTTCTCGAGATGGAAGAGGTCAATTGCTACGTATGGATGAATGCACAAAAAATAAACCTAGCATGCTACTGCATGTCAACCAATTTACATACCAAATAATTATGATAAAAATCAATAAAAATTAATAAAATAAGATGGACTGAGTTTCCCCTAAATTAAGGGCCACCTTGTCAAATCAATGTGTATAAATATATAGATCCAAATGCATTCATTGCACTATATTTTTCACATAAAAATTTAATTATGTCACCTCACAATATTCTACGTTTTGAGTCTTGATCCACCTGTTCATCTATTCACATATCACTTTTATCATTTGATTTGTACATTAATATTTGTTTTCAAATCATAATATCACTTTCATATTATCATACCTTGCATTACATCACATCATTCTCAATATAATGACAATATAAACAAAACATTAACATTCTATGTCTGACATGTGTGTATGTAAGAGACGTCACTGCTCCTCCGTCCAGGCTGGCTCATCCTACTTATGATCATCACCACATATATTATAAAAAATACATTAGTAACGGGTGTTACTAGTCCAAAACATAAACTAATATCAAACTGGCTATGAGAGCAAACTCTCATATGAAAGAAAACATTTTTGAACTCTTTGAAGAGCATCTACTAAATCGAAAGCATCTCTAACTAAACTGATCTACTGATGCTAATGCCTTTCTTGGCATTTTCTCATTTCACTTTCGGGTCCCTTGGGACTACTATTATATCCTAGCCCTTTCCTTAGCTCCATACCCACTCATGTAGCACGGTTTTTGGTCTTTTCAGCTTCGATTGGCGTATGCCCACTCGCATAACATGGTTGTCGGTATTCCTGTCTTCGACTGGCACATGCCCCTGGCATAAAATGGTTGTTGGTATTTCCGACTTCAATTGGCACATGCCCACTTGCGTAGCATGGTTGTCAATATTTCCAGCTTCAATTGGCACAGGTCACTCTGCGAAGCATGGTTGTCGGTATTTCCGGCTTTTGACTGGCACCTATCGGTTGCATAAAATGCTTGTTGATATTTCTAGCTTCAATTGGCACATGCCACTTGCACAACATGGTTGTCGGTATCCCTGGCTTCGACTGACACATGCCTGCTCACATAGTATTATTTTTGAATTTCCCTCAAGGAAAACACGAAAACTACATGTATATAGGTCTGGGTAGAGATTTATAAAATTGGCCCGAAAGCAACTTGTGGTGAATATTAATCCAGAAGATCGATTGATTAAATGACCCAGGTTAAATGGGATCTGATAAAACACCACTTAACTTATTTTGCAAATATTAAAGCAATACACAATAGAATAGATTGTAAAATAGGGAACGAGTCCTAACCAGACCTGGTAGAAGCTCCGAGCGTGTCTTCGTGCCAAGACGGTGTGTAAAACCCGCAATTCGAGTCAGGGTTTTATATTCAAAACCGGTCAATTCGACCGTTATTTTTGAGTTAAGTCAGTTTCAGAACACGTGTACTGAGCCGACGCCAGTCGTGTGTATGAGTTATGAGGGTCTATGCGTACCCAAGTATATGACGATAACATCATGAACACAACAGAACAAAATGAGTTATCAGAATATATGAGAGTATGACAACTTTTTTATTTTTATTTTTATATATAGTGGATCGTAGAATTAGTTTTAGGCCGTTTACCGCGTTAGGACGCGTTATGGGCAGTTTGGGTGGGTTGATAGTTTTAGAGCATATCATTATGATGTTTTCGTATTTGTTTGATTTTATGGGATTTTTCCTGATATTTTTTAGGATTTAATATGACTTAGTTATTATTCTTGACTCGAGTCGGAGACGAGTCAAGTATTATTTACAAGTTTGCCACCCAGTTATTTTCTCCCTCCCCCGACACTTTCTTCTTCTTCCCCAGCCAAACCCTAGCAACGCCACCCTCCATTTGTCGTCGTCACCGCCGCCACTGTCGTCGCCGCAAGGCCCACGCCGCAGTGTTGCCATACCACCCCGACAAGTCCTGGTCGCTGCCGGCCACTGTGGCGCCGGAATTGCCGCGCCTAACGCCGCAGCTACGTTTCAGTCGTGTCACCAATTCTGCCACCAGCAACTGTCGCAGCCGCCATTTAGTGGTTGCCACAGCACCATCGACCACGCAGTGACCTTTCCTGACCGGAACAGAGGCCATTGCCGCCCAGGCCGGCCGGATCGAGTCCCCCATTGCCGCTGCCTCCATTTTGCCATTTTTTGGCGATCTGCCACCTCTGCCGACCATGTCGACACCGTAGATGTGTCGGGCTCGCCGAGCCGGTTCCAATGGTACCCAATATGACCCATGTCCAATTAGTAGACGCCGCCGGTGATTGTCATTGGAAAACCGAGCTGGAAGGTGCCAAAAAACTGGATTTGCTGGAATTTACCGGATCTTCCACGGAGCTCATCCAATCGATCCCAATCGAACTTCGGACACCGATGAGTGCTGAATTCGAGCTCCGAGATGCGTGACGAAACCCTAGTCGTCGCCGATTGTCGATGACGTGAGGTATAAATACCTCTAAATTAGTTATTTAAAATTGATGATTGTTAGCACAGCATGATAGGATTGATTGATTCCCATGATAGAAGTCTGAGCATAAAAGAAGTAATGGCATGTATAATATAATTGGTAATGGTTAAATGTTAAGTAATCTAATGATGTAAAGTAAATCTGAGCATGTTAATCGGGTATGATGTAACTTAGGAAAAATACAATAAAATTGGTATGAATAGGATGAGTTAGAATTATTTTCATACTTATGATTATTTGATTGTTGATTGATGTTCATTGAGTTTGATGCATCATTTAGTTAGTGGGCATTAGTGTTTAGTTTTGATGTGTAGGTACGGAGTGGAGCTCGTCGCCTAGGCGCGATGACACATTTGGAGCTTCTACCAGGTCCGTTTAGGACTCATCTGTTTTACGTTCTCTTCAATTGTATGTTTATTTTATTATTTGCAGGATGGGTTAAGTGGCATTTTATTGGATCCCACTTAACTCAGGCCATTAAACCGAACAGTTTTCCGGATTAATAACCCCTCGAGGATGATTTTGAAAACAAGATCCACCACAAGTTGCCTTCGAGCCTATTATATAAATCCCTACCCATACCTATATATATATATATATATATATATATATATATAGTATAGTTTTCACGTTTTCAGTGAGATGAGAGATGGAGAAACCGATAGCACGTACCATGAGCGAATGTCATGACAGTCAAAGCGGGCTCTGGACTAGTGCCTGAGGGATACTGACAACTCTGCCTTTGAGTTCCTCACACCAGAGAATGTGGAGCTTTACAGGTATTGTTTAGTAGAACACATGTATGGACTTGTGGTTCAAAGGGTACTAAAGGCGACTGCCTGAGAGTACTTGGCCTTCATGCTCAAGGCCAGGAGAAATATGGAGGTAAGGAGAGGGCATAGGATGCTACTGGGTCTGCAACCCAGTGGCTCCTCAGTAGTGCCCTTCAGAGTGTTCACGTGGAGTATATGATGTTTTCTTTCATATGAGAGTTTTCTCTCATAGCCAGCTTGTTATACTTATTTTATTTTTCCTACCAGTAACACTTGTTATTGACGTGCTATTATACTATATGTAGGTAATAATTACGAGTTGGAGGAGCCAGCTTGGAAGAAGAAGCACTATTGTCGCGTGCACACATGTCAGTTGATAGAGTGGTTAATATTCTATTTATGATGCTATTATATTGTGAATGCTGTGAAATGCTAAGAGTTGATTGGATATGATTAAATGCAATGAGATGATGTTGTGACGTGATTAAAAGCTAAGACATGATGACAAGAGGTGAAATGTGATGAGAGCGCGCAGCAGAAGTGTGGTGGGTTGAAACCCAAGTTCCATAATGAGTAAACAATATATTAGATTATGTGTGATTGAAATTATTGATATATGCATATATATTGGTATATGTTGTTTTGACAGGGTGGACCCTAATTACGCTTTTAGAGGAGACTTTGTCCGTTTTATTTTAGAATTTTTATTGAGTTTGATCGTAATTGTATTGGTGTGTATTGTGAATTGCATGTCATTCATGTAGTACCATGTTAGGGTTTGTGCATTCATCCATGCATTGCGAGTTTTATCTTCATCTTAAGACGCTGAGATTGGATCCGCATGAGTTAGGTTCGGGTAGCCGACCTAACCGGGGCCTGTAATATGCCGGTTCGGTTCGCGAGCGTGAACCGGATTTGGGGTACAGAATTGGTATCAAAGCCACTCTTGGCCGAATAAGGTGTAAGATACTTTTATAGGTGATGTATGTGCAAAGACTACTCCAAGTCCAGCTGGCAGGTATGTTTTTGTTTATTTTTTTCCATGCAGATTTTTCTTTATAAGTTATTAGGATAAAAGTGTATTCAGAACTGGATCAGAAATATGTGGAACTGACCTTAGTTAAGCTGACAGGTCATCTCTATGAATTTTTATCATGATATCAGATTGTTTGGTTAGATGTGAGCAGGGTATATTGTAGTGCTAGCAGAGGTATAATGGGTATAAGATCTCATCTTATACCAGATTCGGATGTTAGCAGGTGTGAGCAAGAATCTGATAGGATTGTCATGATGGGCTTAGAGACCCACTAGTTCTGTCCATCGCATAAGTGAGTTGGATGATTGACCAGGTGTTCGAGTCTTGCATGTCACCACATTAGTCCTGTTTCATGGGACATGGTGTACATTATGAGAGTGAGTTAAAAAGAAGAGGGGTAACAGTAAGGAGCTTGAAGTATAGAGATACTAGCAAGTTAGTTGGCACATGAGATGGACCACTTCCAGAAGATAGTGATGAATGAGGATGAGTAGCGAGGTGGATTGATAGTCCAATAGGCACTTCACTGCATCCTCCTCTTCCACTAGTTTATGACCTACAAGTAGTAGTTTCGACTTCTCTTTGCTAGATAGAGGTCTCGATATGATGAGGAAAAGATCAGGACCACAATTGCTTACGAGAACAGATATTTGATGGCATCCCACCAGAGATAAGGTACTAGATCAATGGTTACCGGTTTGAGGGCCACTCAGCATTGATGAAAGCAGCTATTTCATATTTCAGGAGATTAGAGAGGATTCAGCATAGGTTTACCATCATATGTAGCAGTACCATGATCCAAACCCCTCTGGATTAGACACGCATGACTAGACAACGTAAGCCGAATTGTTAGTAGTCAAGATATGTCACGAGACAGTTGAGTGGATTTACAATGTATACAAGTAAGATCAGATTTTTAGTATCTAGATAGAACTGTCATCGACAAAGTTGCACAACCGCCGACTGAGTGCACAACCACCGACCGAGTGCTCAACTACCTACCGAGTGCACAACCACCGACCGAGTTGCATAACCGCCGATCAAGTGCACAACCGCCGACCGAGTCACACAACCACCGCCAAGGTACACAACCGCCATCTGAGATGCACTACCGCCGTCCATGTATTGCTCATCCACCGACCGAGTACATTACTTAGAGCTTAGTAGGGCCAGAACTTCAGCAACAAGATATAGCTACAATGGAATTTAGTAGAATAGAGAAGAGTTAGGAAAAGTGGGCTTATTTGGATGAGATAGCATAGGATCTGACTTCACAGCTCTCTTGCAATCATTGTTTTGACCTAACACCTTAGGTCAGATGTATATTGTAAGATAACCCCATCAGAGCACTGTTAGTGATAGTCTCATAGGGATGTGCATGGACAGAGTCAAGGAACATGGCAGTATGACCTCCAGATGGGACAGTCACAATAATCAAATTGTGTAGATTTCATGATAGTACATCCATGGGCCACAACCAGTATACACAGATCAGACAGTTAGTAGATGGTCACACACACAGTTTGACCAATTTAGCGATGGGTTGTCAGTGACAAGAGTTAGACTTGTACTAGAGGATTGGGCATAGATAGAAGGTTAGTGAGGAAGTGTCCTTTAGAAGGATAGTGATTCCCTTGTGTTTTGCCGGCACGATTAGGTTCTCAGCTTGAGATATAGGATTGAGCCTTGCCCTGAGTATAGAGGTACCTTTATGGTACTAATTAGGTTTACAGTGCAGGTAGATGTTGTAGACTGATCTTCCGATGAGGATTCTACCCCAGCATGAGAGCGATGTAGATAGAGACTTTAGATAGAACAGGCCATGCTGACAAGACAGAGTGATATCAATGTATGCTCATCTTCATTGATAGCCTTGCTTGAGAGTCTACCACAGTGTTAGTAGTCCTGTGAGTAAGATTAGAACTACAAATCCGTCCAGGACAGGAGGTCACACACCACTGAAGAGCGGACGAGACACGTGTCAAACCTCACTATGAGTCCCACGTAGACTTGAGGGGAGACAGTGGTTCTTTGGGTCGTTTGAACCCTGCCCGTTTAGAAGTGCTAGACTAGTACAGTATCGATGTAACGACCCGCCATTTTTCACGATATTGTGGGCCTTGCTGGCTAGGTGTTACTCAAAATTTAGCAAAAACCAACCCTATAACATCCAGTCCTAACCAGACCAGGTGTTACTTAAAAGGATACATGCATAATATGAAAGCAAATAAGTCTGGCATTTCTAACACAAAAGAACTTATTTTTCAAATGACAATGCATGAAGTAATTATCCCACAATCTTCGATCGTTTCCCATTGCCACATTTAAAACACAAGAAAAATAAAAAAGAAGTCTATTTATTAACCATTCACCACCTGCGTTGGTAGAAGAACCACCTGTCGTCTCTTAGTCTTTAGGTCCAGCTGCTAACCTGCGGAGGCAATTCTGCGTTAGTGATCAACCACCAAGCCGTATAATAAAATAAAACAAGTCCATAAAATCCCTATCATTGTCTATAATATTGGCACATGTGACCATTCCAACATGACCATATATTAGCTGATGGTTCAGTCCACCATGTCCATTAGTTGGCTGATGGGTCAGTCCACCATGTCCACCTATTGGGTGATGGGTCAGTCCATCATGTACATTCTAGGCCGGCGAGTCCAATCCGCCATGTCTGTTATCGGCTGGTGAGTCCAATCCACCATGTCCATTAGTTGGCTGACAGGTCAGTCCACCATGTCCATCTATTGGCTGATGGGTCAGTCCACCTTGTTCGTAATTGGCTGGTGAGTCCAATCCGCCATGTCCAATTAATTGGCTGATGTGTTAGTCCATCATGTCCATTACCGGTTGGCGAGTCCAATCCACCATGTCCAATATTGGCTGGTGGGTCCAATCTACCATGTTCGTAATTGGCTGGCGAGTCCAATCCGCCATGTCCAATTTATTGGCTGATGGGTCAGTCTATCATGTCCATTACCGGTTGGCGAGTCTAATCCGCCATGTCCGTTATTTGCTGGCAAGTCCAATCCGCCATGTCGAATTTTATTGACTGATGGGTCAGTCCATCATGTCCATTACCGGCGGGTGAGTCCAATCTGCCATGTCCGTTATCGGCTAGTGGGTCCAATCCACCATGTCCGTAATTGGCAGGCGAGTCCAATCCGCCATGTCCAATTTATTGGTTGATGAGTCAGTCCATCATGTCCATTACCGGCTGGCGAGTCCAATCCACCATGTCAGATATCGGCTGGTTGGTCTAATCCACCATGTCCGTAATTTGCTGGCGAGTCCAATCCACCATGTCTAATTTATTGGCTGATGGGTCAGGTCATCATGTCCATTATCGCCCGGCGAGGTCCAATCCACCATGTCTGTAATTGGCTGGGGAGTCCAATCTGCCATGTCCAATTTATTGGCTTATGGGTCAGTCCATCATGTCCATTACCAGCTGGCGAGTCCAATCTGCCATGTCCGTTATTGGCTAGTGGGTCCAATCCACCATGTCCGTAATTGGCTGGCGAGTCCAATCCGCCATGTCCAATTTATTGGCTGATGGGTCAGTCCATCATGTCCATTATATAATTTTGAAGGGTGTAGACCATATCAGACTGAGTCAATTCGTTGTCCCCAGTTGCACTCAGTACATGGTGGTCGAATCTGGGCCCAGGCTGACCAGGTTATCCACAAGAGAAAATACAACATTTAAATAATTATACGGACAATAAAACATTCCGAATAATTATACAGGCAATATAACATTTCAAAAAATTATACGTACAGACATAGTAATTTTAATGGTGCGGCCCCGTGTCGGATTGAGTCAATTCCTCAACCCTGGTTGCGCCACATCGCATGGTGGTCGAATCTGGGCTTTAGGCCGACCTGGGCTGCCAAAAAGGGAAAATATAGCATTTCTGATGATTATACGGACCTGGATATTTCGACCGATGATCTTGAATCTGAATGAGAATATAAAATTATACATAAGTATAATTTTATTTGAGTATCAATGCATGCAACTAAATAACTAATATATATATATATATATATATATATATATATATATCACTCTTAAATTTCAACAATATTAAAATTACACTATTCATGTGACCTAATCATTTAAATCCTATTTTACAATATTAATCTAGATCATAATTATCACATAACAATTAATAAAATAATTATCAACTTTTACCCAAATATTTAATTACTATTATTAGTTTATTTTCCTTCGGTTATAATCTTTTTAATCGCTACCATTACTTACAACAATTTAATTAATTAAGTTGTTCAATTAAACTATTTAAAATAATTTGTATTATTTTAATTCATAAATATTATTAATACAATTATTTTAAATTGTTTGACTTTATAAAGTATCGAACTTTATTTATTACCATTATGCTATTTAGGTTTGGTGCGAGTGATTGCTACCCGACTATAATTTAATAACCCATTTTCTACATTACTAACTTGTTATTAAAATAATCACTTTATTTACCTAATACTAAATTTAATATGGTAAAGGTAACATCTTTATTTATTAATCACTTATAACCCTCCGATTTAATTTAATTGCTTTTATTATGACGATTAATTATCGACATTTTCTCATTTCCATATTTTTTTATTACTTATGTCCATGTCGACTTTGTCCTATAATTAATTAGTTTTGTAACTTTACCCTATAGCCCGTTTAAATAATTTTTTTAAAGATTTATTACGAGCTTGTATTATTTTTAACTCGAGTCGGTATCGAGTCCACCAGTATTTACAGAATTGCCACTGCCCTTCTTCTTCTTCTTCTCCGGCAAGCTCTGCTCCCGACTCCAGACGCCCTCCAACCACCGCCGACCACCTCCAGCCGCCGTCAATCATTGTCAACCAGCCTTGCCCTAACCTTGCGGTGTCGCCCGGCCAACTCCGGCCATCTTTAGTTGCAGTGACGCCCACATCGCCTTCCTAGCGGTGCGCTCGCATC
>JAURVB010002518.1:0-27799 GCA_033002965.1 Piper betle | reverse complement strand
TAAGGTGAAAAATAGGTTATTAAACTATAATCGTGTAAAAGTTACAAGCGTTAAACCTAAATGGCATAATGAAAATAAATAAATTTCAAACCTTTATTGAGTTGAATAATTTAAAATAATTGTATTACTAGTATATTTGAATTAGGATAATACAAATCATTTTACATAATTAAATCGAACGACTTAATTAATTGCTACTTAAATATTCTAAATTAATAAATAGTTAATAGATTATTATAGGTATACCAAAGCTTTTATTCAATGAATTAAGTATCTAGTACTCACTAAATGGCTATTAATAATGATAGTGGTTTAAAATTTAAACTGTAAACTAAATCGTCGAAATCGTGGTTAAGTAATTATCATCTCAAAAGAAAGTATACTAATAATAGTAATCAAATACTTGTTTACAAGTTAATAATTATTTTATCACTAGTGAAGTGTGAATTATGATTTAAATAATTAATTATCTCACTAGACTTGTTGTAAATGATGAGAATTTAATATTTAATATTGTTGAATGTTGCATGCTTTATGTTGTCGAATTCTAATAATGATATATTTAAGTCATTTAGAGCATGCATTTCTACTCAAATAAAATTATACTTATGTATAATTTTTGGTTCTCGTTCAGATTAGGATCGTTGGTTACGGTTGTAGGTTCACTTACGAACCATCCAGGTCCGTATAATTATTTGAAATGTTGTATTTTCCCTTTTTGGCAGCCCTGGTTGGCCTGAGCCGAGATTCGACCACCATGCATCGAGTGCAACCGGGGTTAAGGAATTGCCTCAGTCCAACATGGGGCCACACCCTTTAAAATTACTATGTGGGAGTCTTGGTCAACTTGAGTTCATATCCGACCATCATCCGCCGAGCGCAACCGGGGTCAACTCAATTCGACGCAGAGCAACACCCCTTAAAAGATTGAATAACTGCCCCCATGCCGAAAGGGTGACAGAGCACAATGGCGCAAGATAGCTTATTATGCACTTGTGATACCATGAGGGTGAATCAATGGAAAATATCGGTAACTATAGGTCGTGGGCCACATAGCGTGTGTGCGCATGCATGGGATGGTAATTGGATGGGGTGGCCACCCCTCCCAGCATATTAAGAGCTCGGCATAGGCTCATAACAACTAAAAGTCTCGAGAAATGACAATAGGGATTATATTGATTTGTTTCATTTAATTATGCGTCTTAGTGGCTTTATCACTAACGCGGAATTGCCTCCGCAGGTGAGCAGCTTTGGACTGAGGTTTATTTAAGAGTGTGTTGGTGGTTCTTTTACCAACATAAGGGTTGGTGAATTGATAATAAATTGGACTTTATTTATTTTCTTGGGTTATAAATGTGGCTATGGGAAACGGTCAGAGACTGTGGGACTTTATTTTTATGTATTAGAACATGCTATTGGAACATGATTTATTTTTATGATTTATACATTTTCTAGACTTATTTATCATGTTATGATTCATGTTCATAAATAGTATGTCTACAACGTTTAACTTTTTAAGTAACACCCGAGCCGGTTAGGGTGGGTCGTTACACATAGAAAACCTTTAATGATCCGATCTTGACATAAGATGATCAAATTGAAATGGTATCTAACAGCATGCCACACTTGATTGCACCAGTGATCCTCTTTGTGACCCATGTCTGCAACATAAACTGTTCATCTTCAAATCGATTAGTTTGAATATCCGCAACCAAATTTGAGTTTGGAAGCACCAAATTGCTTGAAACATAATTAGGATTGTGCCTTTAATGTTCCATCTTAGTGGTAATCAATCATGGTGAAAAACAGTCCCTGTGATAAAACTTTGATTAAACCAAATAATCAATAAATTAATCAATCCAATTTTAAATTTTAATTATTATCTAAAATCATCGAAATTGAAATAAATAAAATTACCTACAAGATATGTATGAGCATGCAAGAACATATCCTTGAGGGATCTATTTCATGTTGTCGTAGGCCACCAACACTCATCCTTTGCATTTGGTCTTCACATGGCCCCTTTTTTCACAATAACTACATGTGATCCATATAGCATTAGGGTTTTGATATAGAACCCTTATTGAATTAGGGTTTCTATGTTTTGGCTCCTTTTTAGCATGTTGACTTTTAAAAGCTAGTACCCTTTAATTGTGGCTTGACTCACCTAAATAAATACAATGAGAAGAAGTGTCAAACCCTGAAAAAAATAATTAGGTTATTTTATTTAGGGTTTTGTAAATCTTAGAACCAACCATAAATAATATTTAATTAAATTAATTCTTAAGAATCAATATCATAAATTATCAATTATAACTTTTAGAGTACTAGTACAATGGTATTTGTGGATAATTTTAAATAAATTTTATTTATTAAATTTTTGGGATTGAGAGTTGTGAGTGCAATTTGACACTCATTCGCTGTAACTCAATAGTCAATTTTTTTACTTTTTGTTATCACACAAATGATTGGTATTTAATATATTTATGGGTGATTATGTTCTTTTTATAAAATTTAATGTAGCGACTTCTTGAATTCCACACATATTCTTCTATATAAAGGAGAATTTTATTGATGTTAAATAAAACATCATCTTGATAGTTTGTGAGCAAATTTGGCTCATAAAGGGAAGGCTTTAGAGAAGTTTCATTAATATTCAGATCATGTGTCATAGGCCTCATCACAATTTTAGGTTCGTATAATTACTCGAAATGTTATATATTCCTAGTTGGGAGCCTTCGTCGGCCTGCACTCACATTTGATCACCATGTGCTTGAGCACGTCTAGGGTCAAAGAATTGACTTAGTCCGATATGGGGCAGCACCCTTAAACTTCTCAAAAAATTAAATATATGCCTCCATGCTGAACGGGGTGACAGGGTGCAATGGCCCAAGACGACTCATTATGCACTTGGGATACCAGAGGGTGAGTCAATGGCAAATATCGGTAACTATAAGCCATGTGACCATGTAGTGTGTGTGCTCATACATGGAATTATAGTTGGATCGGCAGCCACCCTCGCAGCATAATAAGAGCTCACCAGAGGCTCGTAATCACTAAATGATTCAAATTCAGATATTGTGGAATATATTAACTTGTTTCTTGTAATTATATGACTTAGATTTTTTGTCACTAATGCAGAATTGCCCCGTAGGTGTAAGTATGGAAGGATGGGTAACGTCGGGACAACTGGAGGACTTGGTGATTAGACTTTTGATTTTTTTCTTATTTGTTATTATACTTCTAGATTGTTTACATGGCAGTGGGTTTTCAGTTCGATTCAGGGGCTTAGATTATTCTGAGAATTTATTATATTAAATTTTATGTCATGGGTTTATTTAAAATCTTGAAAATTAATTTATGAGACACTTAGTTTCATATAGTAACACTTGGCTTGTGGCTCGGAACGAGCGAGTCATTACAAGAAGCATTAACAAAAGTGTTAAACTTCTTAAAATTGCCTCCACATTTGTCTCCAAGATTGATTTTGTATAGTGGACTTTGTTGCATTAGATGCATATTGGATAGCTTTCGAGATCAACCAAGCTTCTTGTGTAGCTTATCATTATTTTCTTCAAGATGATGTGTAAGATCCTTGTTGGTAGAGATTTACTCTTCATGCCTTTGTTCAAAACTTGGAACTTTGGCTTTCAATCCCTCATTCTCCAAAGTCAAGGATTGAACCATCTTCTTCAAGACCCCTTTGCCTTTTCATCCCATGATCATCTTTTAATTTTAGGATCCATATGTCCATCAAGCACAACATGCCATAAATCAAAATCACACGATGTTAGAACCATCAAAGAAGGTGCTTTTGTATATGATTGTCTTTCTAAAGCTTTTGGATTTCTCTCCATGGCCATCAGGCATCTTCGGATGGCCAAAATTCAGAAAACCTTCATCTGAACTCTTTGATACCAATTGAAAGAAATATTTCTTTATGTAGAGGAAAACTAAAACACTTAAAAAAATTGTTAGTATCGATATATGTTATCTCAAGGATATTATCCTATGGAAATACTTAACAAATATAAGTTACTATATACAAATAATCACAAGTGCGGATGAACGTGTCTAACCATACATGTTGCAATAATTTTGTATATGAGCCAAAACAAATTAAAGAATAAAAATTGCAAGGGCAAGAAGTTTTTAAAAGGTACTCATCCAGTCTACACACGTATCCAATGGGTAGGTAAGTCTTCTATGCTTCACTATGACCAACCTTTGAGTGTTACAACCAAAGTGTTACAATCACATATCCTTCACGAAGGACCCAAGTACTACAGAAGCTACTTCTCCTTCACCAAACCCAACTCTGAGTCGGCTTCACTATCTACGTTTGCCCGTCCCTCCTTGACCTCAAGCTCAACTTTCCAAGCCAAATTGACCATTTGTATTTACAACAACTCACACAACCCCACACCTGAAGTATCACACAACCACTACTGCAAGCACACTCTCACTGATCACACTAGATTAGTGTTACAACAACCTCACAAGATCAATAAGATTTTTTACAACACAATCACTCAAAAGATACAAATACAATAACCGTTTGTATTATTCGTAAGCTTGCATTCGCCCAATCAAACTCTTCAACCTTTTTCCTAACTATCTTCCCCTTTAGAACAGTTAAATCTCTATTGAATATTCGGATAATGGTTGTAACGACCCGCCCATTTTGAGACACGAGCCAAGTATTACTATATGAAACTAAATGTCTCATAAATAATTTTTCTATTAATTGTCAAGATTTATAAACCATGACATAAAATATAATATAATAAATACTCAAAATAATCTAAGCCCCATGAACCGAACCAAAATCCCACTGCCATGCAAACAACTAGAGGAAAGAATAGTCCAATAACAAAATCCTCCAGCTATCCCGACTCTACCCATCCTTCCATGCTCATACATGCGGAGGCAAATCCGCTTTAGTGATAAAAACACTAAGTCATATAATTACAAGAAAAAATTAATCTATTCCATAACATCATTTATTTGACTTTTAGTGATTATGAGCCTATGCTGAGCTCTTAATATGCTGGGAGGGTGGCCACCCATCCAGCTACAATCCCATGTATGCGCAAACACATTCTGTGGCCCTCGACCAGTAGTTACTGATATTTGCCATTGACTCAACCGTTCAGTATCACAAGTGCATAATGAGCCGTCTTGTGCATTGCACCCTGTCACCCCTTTCAGCATGAGGGCAAGCATTTAATCTTTCAAGAGTTTTAAAGGTGCTTCCCTGTGTTGGACAAAGTCAATTCTTTGACCTTAGTTGCGCTCGGTGCATGGTGGTTGAATGTAGGCTCAGGCCGACCAAGACTCCCACATAGTAATTTTTTTAAGGGTGCTACCCCGTGTGGGACTGAGCCAATTCTTTGACTCCGGTTGCACTCGGTGCATGCTGGTCAAATGTGGGCTCAAGACTACCAAGATTCCAGAATAAGAATATATAACATTTCGAGTAATTATACGAAGCTAAAATTTTGTTGAGGCACCCGCAACTACTACATGTGATCCTAATATGAATGAAACTTCTCTAATGTCTTCTCTTTGCAAGCAAAATGTGCTCTCAAACTATTAAGTTGATGTTTTATTTAATAATCAACAGAATTCTCCTTTATATAGAAGAATATGTGTAAAATTCAAGAAGTCACTACATTAAATTTTATTAATGTGCGGAATTCCAGAAATCACTACATTAAATTTTATATAAAAGAATGTAATCACACATAACTATATTAAACAACAATCATTTGTGTGATAATGAAAAGTAAAAAAAAACTATTGAATTAATGCAAATGTGTCCCCATCCAAAAAATTTAATAAATAAAACTTATTTAAAACTATTGTTTCGGTACTTTAAAGGTTATAATTGATAATTTATGATATTAATTTTTAAGAATAAATTTAATTAAATATTATTTATGGTTCGTTCTAAGATTTACAAAACCCTAAACAAAATAACATAATTATTTTTTTCGGGGTTTCACAATGGCCATCCTTTTCCTTCATGCACCATGCTCCATATAAAGCCTCATAATACCATATCTTGTACAACAGTCAACCACTTGAGCATTTATGTGGAGTATGCTCTTCCAAACTCCCATACAATTTACCCTGTTAAGTTTAATTTCAAATATATTTAACCATAATCAAAGTTTTAGGCTCCCCATTGACATTCCGGTCTTCAAGGTCTATCAAATCTTCTTTCCTCGTCCAAGACAACGTGCAAGATTCCATGATCGAGACCATGCCATGTCCAATAAACTTTATTTCCAAGTCCATGAAATGTTACCAAATTCCTGAATTATTCCATGTGAAATTGAACTTTGAATAACCTTTCTCCAATTCCTCTAAACCTTATCATAAAGCAAATATCATACAATCGACATGATATCATCATAATCAGAAGTGGACACGTCCAAGACATAAGAATCTCCCCATTTTTTATAGTGACAATAAATATAGCTTGTAACAATGTTTTAGGCCAATTCCTCATGAAGTCTCCTAAACACTTGCAGAAGATTAACTTCTCCACTTTAGCTCCTTAGCCCAACAAGTCTCCTCAACACTTGGAGAAAGCCAATGGTTCTGTGTTCCAAAAACAAATTCTTTGGCTATAAGAAAGTGTTAGCAGTTATCAAACATAAACAAAATAAACCCTAAATCTTATGAGATGACAAAAATTAAAACAAACATTCCCCTTCATTAATTATCACACTCCCCTATATACAGTAAACAGTAAATTATTATATCTCCCACTTTGTCATTTCAAAAAAGCAATAAGTAAATGAGGGAAATAAAAATATAAAATTACTATTTTTGAGGAGTGCCAGCTGGGTAGTACGTAAAGTGATATCCCCTCAAGGCTACGAAGTAGGTTACACAAAAATCCCAAATAAGCCGTTCTTGGTTCATCCTCACTTGAACCAATAGATCATCAAAATTGCTCATTTGGTTATTCATCTTTTCAAGTTCCCCATCATGAGTTATCATCTAAGCATTCACTATGCTCAATTGAGTATTTAACTGAGAAAAAATGTAAAACTTATGAGTCAAATCAGAGTTTTACATTAGCTAATCAATCGGTTCCACCGTCGATTCGAGTCGAGTCAATGTCATGAACCGCATGCGGAGCCGAGGCCAGTCGTGAGTTATTAGCGATGAGGGTCAAGTGTACTTAAGAATATGATGATAATAACATTGAAAAGATGTAAAAACCATGATTTTTATTACAAGACTCGAACCTAAATATTATGAAATAAATATAGATAAACCGATATGGTTGGTTATCAAGTCGACCGGTCATGATTCAACTTAAGGTCACCTAGAAAATACCTATTCATGAATGGATGATGGGGTGCAAGAATTTAATGAAGGGGCTCGTTGAACCTAGGAAATACCAATGGATGATGGGGTGTGAGAATTTAATGAAGGGGCTCGTTGAAGTGTATATATATGAAAGAGGACGGAGTATTTCAGGCATCATCTCCGTTCCAGACGACCTCCCCAATACTGTATGAGTATTTCATCCCTCATCTTATTTATTTCCATTTGGATTCTTGCATGCAAAGTTTTGTTGGAGACGACTTTGTTAAGTTGCTAGATCCCTAGTGTCTTATGCATGGGTTTCCTGCCGACTGCTTGGTTCCTTGGTATTAACTGCTACGAGTCTTTGGGATCGGGTGTTTGTTTTGTGTTTTGTTAATGGATATGTCAGAATGGATCTGATAGCCAAAAATGGATATGTCAGAATGGACCTGACAGCCAAAAATGGATATGTCAGAATGGACCTGACAGCCAATAATGGATATGTCAGAATGGACCTGACAGCCAATCATGGATATGTCAGAATGGACCTGACAGCCAAAAATGGATATATCAGAATGGACCTAACAGCCAAAAATGGATATGTCAGAATGGACCTGACAGCCAAAAATGGATATGTCAGAATGGACCAGACAGCCAAAAATGGATATGTCAGAATGGACCAGACAGCCAATGATGGATATGTCAGAATGGACCTGACAGCCAATGATGGATATGTTAGAATGGACCTGACAGCCAATGATGGACATGTCAGAATGGACCTGACAGCCAATAATGGACATGTCAGAATGGACCTGACAGCCAATAATGGACATGTCAGAATGGACCTGACAGCCAATAATGGATATGTCAGAATGGACCTGACAGCCAAATAATGGATATGTCAGAATGGACCTGACAGCCAATAATGGATATGTCAGAATGGACCTGACAGCCAATAATGGATATGTCAGAATGGACCTGACAGCCAATAATGGACATGTCAGAATGGACCTGACAGCCAATAATGACTAATCTCAGAATGACCTGGGAGACCACCTAATCTCAGAATGAACTGGGAGACAAACTTTTAATCTCAGAATGACCTGAGAGCCTGTAGAACTACATTGAGCTTGATCCCGACATGGGTATGTAGGCTAATCAAGATTGATTGATTTCAGCTCACCTAAGGAAAATTACAAGTATGGTTGGTGGTTCTTTTACGAACTCAGGGTAGGAGAATGGATAATAAATTGGACTTCCTTTTATTTTCTTGTGTTATACATGTGGCTTTGGGAAACGATCCAAGACTGTGGAGTAACGCCCGGACCGGTTAGGGCTGGTCGTTACAGGGTTGGTTTGGTTTAATTTCGAGTAACGCCTAGCCAGCTGGGCCCATAGTATTGTGAAAAAAATGGCGGGTCATTACAAAAGGATGTTGAGAAATGAGTTATCACAGTATATGAAAGTATGTGTTATATATTTTTATGTACGTATTATTGGGCAGTTTGGGTGGGTTATTAGTTATAGAACATGTCATTATAGTGTTATGGTGTGCCATATATTTTACAGAATATTCACCCATTTTTTGGATTTTTTAGGATTTATTATCAGTGAGTTATTATTTTTGACTCGAGTCACTGCCGCCGTGCCATTGCCTCGACCTTTTCTTCTCCCCCAAACCCTACTAGCCGCTGTGCCACCCCCACCGCCATCTAGTCACCACCTCAACATCTTCTATGACCTTCCCCTAACTGGAGCGGAGTCTTGCTCCACCCATCCCGGCCGGATCTCCTCACCCACCACTGACAACCGGAGAGTCACCGCCTCCCCCGATGTAAAGATTGTGAATATATATATATATAATATTTGACTCAGTCAAGAAAGGATCGAACGTTAGATTATTATTATATTTTATTCTCTACCCGATTAAATTAAATATGAGTGTTGGGGTGTTTTACCATACCCTAGCCGTCATTTTCATTTTTTTAAAGGGGGCGTCTTCCTTCACCCTAGCCGCCTACTTCCCATCTTCTTCTCATTTCTCTCCTTTTTGCTCTCATCACTTGGCGACGTTCTTACGCTCGTCTTTGTGTCCTGTTCGGTATGCTTTCCTTGTCATTCTTTTACTCATTTTGGTTGCTGTTTTGTTTACCTATAAACATGCATTTCAAGACCGCCATGCTAATTTTTGTTGCTTCATTAATTCATGATCGCCTTGCTTTTGCTGTTGTTTCATCAACGTCCTAGGCAATGTAATTGGTTTGATTAGTATAATTGAGTTGCAGTCTCTAGCGTCTTATGATTTCTATGCATGGGGTTTGGATAGTGGGCAACGCTGTGGGGAATTCCTTCGGTGCTTGTCAAGTTAAGCATCCATACCGGTTCATCGGCCAAGGCTCATGTCATGCATGCTCACAGTGCTTGGCTTGAGGTTGTGGGTTGTCATGGGGGGAGAAGGGGAGCGTTCCCGGCGGTACTGCTGGCCTAACGGTGTTCACCTTGCATTCCTGATAGTGTTGCTGGCCAGGCGTCGTGCGCCTTGGTGCAGGACAGGGCTGTAAAGCACGAACTTTAGGCTTCCAATTGGATTGCTGGGGAAGGTTGTAGTTGATGGAGGACGTGATCTGGTTTTGGTGCCAATATAAGGGTTGGAGAAGAAGGATGGGTCTATTTTTCGTGCCAAAGATGAGGTTTGGAGCATAGAAGAGTATCAGGGAAGAAGATGATGACAAACTTGTAAATAACACTTGACTCGACATGGCTCAAGTTAAAATTAATATTAACTCGTAATAAATCCTTAAAAATTATTATTTTAATGGTTATGGGTTATAGTTGCTAAACTAATTAATTATTGTATGACATTACTATGCGTAATAAAAAATTTGGTAATGATAAACTGTTAAAAATTAATCGATGTATTATAAGCTATTAATTGAAATCGGATGGTTATAAGTGATTAATGAAATAAAGATTTCACCTTTACCATATAAAATTTAATATTAGGTAAATAAATTGATTATTTTAATAACAAGTCAGTAAGGTAGAAAATGGGTTATTAAACTATAATTGTGTAAAAGTCAAAAGCATTGAACCTAAATGGCATAATGAAAATAAATGAAGTTCGAACCTTTATTGAGTTGAATAATTTAAATTAATTGTACTAGTAATATCTTTGAATTAGGATAATACAAATAATTTTAAATAATTTTATTGAATGACTTAATTAATTAAATTGCTATTAATAATAACAATGATTAAAGATTAAAACCGTAAATTAAATTGTCAAGATCGTGGTTAAGTAATTATCATCTAAAAGGAAAATATACTTATAAATGTAATTAAATACTTAATAATTATTTTATCATTAGCGAAGTGTCAATTATGATTTAGATAATTAATTTAAAATGTATCGTATGACTTAAATGATTATGTCACATGAATAATTAATTATCTTACTAGACTTGTTGTAAATGTTGAGAATTTAATATTTAATATTGTTGAATGTTGCATGCTTTATGTTGTCAAATTTTGATAATGATATATATATATTAGTCATGTAGTTGCATGCATTCCCACTCGAGTAAAAATTTACTTATGTATAATTTTATGTTCTCGTTCAAATTAGGATAGTTGGTCACGGTCTCAGGTTCACTTAAGAACTATCCAGGTCCGTATAATTATTTGAAATGCTATATTTTCCCTTTTTGGCAGCCCTAGTCGGCCTAAGCCCAAATTCGACCACCATGCATTGTGTGCAACCGGGGTCAAGGAATTGACTCAGTCCGATACGGGTTTGCACCCTTTAAAAATTACGATGTGGGAGTCTTGGTCGGCTTGAGTTCAATCCGACCACCATGTGCCGAGCACAACTAGGGTCGACTCAATTCGACACAGGATAGCACCTCCAGAAAGATTGAATACTTGCCCCCCATGCCGAAAGGGATGACAGGGCGCAATAGCACAAGACGACTCATTATGCACTTGCGATACCGAGAGGGTGAGTCAATGGAAATGTTGGTAACTACAAGCCGTGGGCCACATAGCGTGTGTGCGCATGCATGGGATTGAACATGGATGGGGTGGCCACCCCTCCCAGCATAATTGGAGCTCGGCATAGGTTCATAACAACTAAAAGTCTCATGAAATGTTAATAGGGATTATATTGACTGGTTTATTTAATTATGCGGCTTAGTGGTTTTATTACTAACGCGGAATTGCCTCCGCAGGTGAGCAGCTTTGGAGTAAGGATTAAGAGTGTAGTTGGTGGTTCTTTTACCAACCGTAGTTTGGTGACTTGATAATAAATTCGACTTCCTTTTATTCTCGTGTTATAAATGTGGCTATGGGAAACGGTTACAGACTTTGGGACTTTATTTTTATGTATTGTTGCATGCTATTAGAACATGATTTATTTTTATTACTTACACATTTCTAGACTTATTTGTCGTATTACGATTTATGTTTTTGAATGTTATTGTTACATCATTTATGTTTTTAAGTAACCCCTGGCCGGTTAGGCGGGATGTTACAACCGACCTCGTCAGCGTAGTAGACGCCTCAGGCTCGCCATGCTGGTGCCAATGGTACCCCATACTACCACCATCCTGCCAATAGTCACTGCTGGCAACAATCACCAGAAAATTGTCAGAAGGTCACCAAAAACCACCAGAAAATTGCCAAAAACTACTAGAAAATCGGATTCACTGGAATTCGCCGAATCATCCGCCGAACTCACCCAGTCAAACCTAATCGAACTTCGGAGGCCGCCTAGCGCCAAATTTGATCTCGAGACGTGCGACAAAATCCTAGCTGTTGTCGATGGCCAACGACAAGAGGTATAATTACCTGCGATTTAATTATTTAAAATTGATGATGATTAGCACAACATGCTAAGATTGATAAATTGTCGTTATAAATGCCTAATTGTAAATGAAGTGATGATTTGCATAATTTGATTTATGGTGAACGAATGTTTGTGATCTAATTAGGTAAATAAAATATGATTATGCTAATCAACTATAACGTAACTTAGAAAAACATAATAAAATTGGTATGAATAAGATGAGTTAGAATTATTGTTACACAAATGATTGTGGATTGTTATAGATGATGATTGTGTTGTGAGTGTGATGTTCATGTTGACTTTGATGCATCATTCAGTTAGCAGATGTTAGCTTCTAGATTTGATGTCTGGGTATGAAGTAGGAGCTCGCTGCCTAAGCACGAAGATAGGCTTGGAGCTTCTGCTAGGTCCGTTTACGATTCGCTCTCAACTTATTGTCTTGTTCTATGGTGTTTTGCTTATAACAGGAAAGAGGACGTGTCGAGTTGTGGATTTATCATATCTCACTCCACACGGGCCATTTAGCCGATCGTATTCCCGGATTAATAACCCTCGAGGATGAGATCCCTTGAGTATGTTTTCAAAACTCAGATCCTGTTAACAATGCCTTCGAGCCTATTTTACTAAATTCCCTACCCAAGCATATGTATATGTAGTTTTTGCATTTTCAGTGAGATGTGTGACGAGTGAAACAGATAGCCACATCTTGAGATAGGGCTTGTGTTTATCAAAGTTGGCTCTGGAATTGGTGAGCGTCCACTCCATTCCCAAGGGATCAGGATAACTCCACCTTTGAGGTCCTCAAACCCGAAGAAGTGTGGAGGTTCACGGGTACTACTATGCAACAGATGTCTAGAGTTGTGGTTTCAAAGGGTACTGAAGGCACATGCCTAAGAGTATTCAGCCCCTGTACTCAGGGCCAGGAGTAATACGGAGGATGTTGAGGACTGAGTGGAAAGAGAGTGATATTTTCATGCAAAGAAGTAGTTTAAATGGCCAAGGAAAGAGAATGATATGGAGAGGGGACACTGTTGCATGAGGTCGAGGCTTCCATTATTGCCCTTATGAGAGTTCTTGAGGAAGTATATGAGATTTTTATTCAACAAAAGGGTTCTGGTGTCAGATTGATATTACTTATTTCTAGACGAGTAACACTCATTATTGATGTATTTTTACTATATATGTAGGTGAGAGCTGTGGGGAATGAACGCTGTCGGGACTGCAGAGGAGCAATACTGAAATCGCGCACACATATACCTGCCGAGTGTATGTAATGATGATGATGTCCATTGAAATATATAGTTTGTGAAATTTAAATGATAATCTGTGAGATTACTATAAATGTTTTGCAAGTGAATGGAAAGGAAAAGGTGAGCTACCGAGCGAGGATAACTATAGTGTGAAAATATGTTGTGTTTGGATTGTGTTTTCGATATTTATTATTAGAAATTTATTCTATTACTTGTTGACAGGGTGGCCTCTATTCCACTATTAGGGGAGACTCTCTCTGTTTCATTTTCAAGATAGATATTTCTTTTGAACTTTTAGTTTGTTTGGATTGTTTGTATGCTTATTTGCATATCATGGCATGCATGTTGAGCAACGTTAGAACCCAAACATCTTATCCATGCCTTGCATGCTACATCATCTTAAGACGCCGAGGGTAGATCTAGGTTGGGTTAACCGAATCGGTAGATTAGTGAACGGTTTAGTCGCCAGTTTCATTTTCAGGTTGGTCCACATGTGAACCAAAAAGAGGTGTTACAGACATGGTATCAAAGCTAACTCTTGGTTGATTAAGATGGTAGATGCATTATAGGTTACATGTGTGCAAAAGCTACTCCGAGCTATACCGGCAGGTATTTTTCTATCTTAATGTTTTTGGCTTACATATTTTCTTAACAAATAGTGGTGTGATAGGATGATTAGATTAGAATAGGGAGCACCAAGAGGATGGTGAACCAGACTCGTAGGACGTAGATCAGAGCCCCATCCCCTCCATTGCCTAGATAGGAGAGTCCCGACATTGGTCACAGTGATGCAGCCACTAGTCAACTGAGGATCACCGTGCCACTAGGAGAGGCCAGTGTCCAAATTTCTGTTAGTCTGCTCAATGAGAGCCATCAGCAAGACAATTGCCGTGACAGTCACTACAGCAGAAGCAGTCAGTAAGAGATGTAGCGATTGTCAGGTTAGCTGAAGTTCAGATACATATACAATGAAACCAAGAGGAATTCAGGAGAGAGCTCAAACAGATAGCTAATTTGGTGGCTATAGCTGAGAAAAGACCAGCAGTGGATGAAGAGGCAAGAGGAGAGCCAGCAGTTCCCATGGGCTCTTAGCCGCCTCCTCCTCCATTTCAACAAAGGGCTATGCCAACAACAGCTCATCTATTTGTCCCATTTCAGGTGAGAATGGGACCAGATGTTAGTGGACTCACCGTAGCAGGTGGCGGCAGGCTGCAGGTGGAAGTGGAGCTGCAAGATGTGATAGTGTGCCAACAGGCATAGGACCACAGTAATATGAGCTAAGAGAAGGATCGAATATATCTGTTGATGCAAGGAATATGGAGTTATGGCAGTATGAAAGGTTCATGAAGAATGGTGGAAGACCTTTCTTTGGGAATTTGGATGTGGAAGAGGCATTCCTGTGGATATCATCAGCCATATGAGTGTTTGGTAGTATGGGATGCCCGATCGAGCATAGAGTACGCATCATTACAGGGGCATTCACGGATGATGTTAGAGTGTGGTGGGATTTAGTGCAGAAATTAACATTTGCTCACTGTCAACCCTAGGACATCACTTGAGAGGAATTCAGAGAAGAATTCGTTGGAAAGTATTTTTGCTAAATGTCAGGAAGAGGAAGGAGAGGGAATTCCAGACCTTGAGGTAAGGGCCCATGATGGTGGTGCAATACGAGACCAGGTTTAGAGTTCTAAGGAGATTTGCACCAGATTTGGACCCCCACGGAAGGAAGAAGGATAGAGCAACTTTATGAAGACCTCCATAATGACATTAGGATGGTGTAAAGACCTGCCATTTTTCACGATATTGTGGGCCTTGGTGACCTGGTGTTACTCAATTGGTCCTAACCTGACCGGGTGTTACTTAAAAGGTTACATGAATAATATGAAAGCAAATAAGTCTAGCATTTCTAACTCAAAAGAACTTATTTTTCAAATGACAATGCATGAAGTAATTATCCCACAGTCTAGGACCGTTTCCCATAGCCACATTTATAACACAAGAAAAGTAAAAGAGAAGTCCGCTTATTATCTGTTCACCACCTGAGTTGCTAGAAGAACCACCCTGTTGTCTCTTAGTCTTTAGTTCCAGCTGCTAACCTGCGGAGGCAATTCCACGTTAGTGATTAACCACTAAGACGTATAATTAAATAAAACAAGTCCATAAACTCCCGATCATTATCTATAATAATGGTTGTTGTGACCATTCCAACATGTCCATTTATTAGCTGATGGTTCAGTCCACCATGTCCATTAGTTGGCTGATGGGTCAGTCCACCATGTCCATCTATTGGCTGATGGGTCAGTCCATCATGTCTATTACTAGCTGGCAAGTCCAATCGGCCATGTCCATTATCGGCTGGTGAGTCCAATCCACCATGTCTATTAGTTGGCTGATGGGTCAGTCCACCATATCCATCTATTGGCTTATGGGTCAGTCCACCATGTCCGTAATTGGCTGGTGAGTCCAATTCTCCATGTCCAATTTATTGGTTGATGGGTCAGTCCATCATGTCCATTACTGGCTGGTGAGTCCAATCCGTCATGTTCATTATCGGCTGGTGAGTCCAATCCACCAAGTCTGTAATTGGCTAGAGAGTCCAATCCGCCATGTCTAATTTATTGACTGATGGGTTTGTCCATCATGTCCATTACCGGCTGGCGAGTCCAATCCGCCATGTCCGTTATCGGCTAGTGAGTCCAATCCACCATATCTGTAATTAGTCGGCGAGCCCAATCCGCATTGTCCAATTTATTGTATTATGGCTGTCAGGTCCATTCTGATATGTCCATTATTAGATTATGAAGGGCGTAGCCCGTGTCACACAGAGTCAATTCCTTGACCCCAGTTGCACTCGGTGCAAGGTGGTCGAATTTCAGCCCAGGCTGACCAGGTTGTTGACAAGGGAAAGTACAACATTTTAAATAATTATACGGACCTCGATATTTTGAACTTGCAGCTGCAACCAATGATCCTAATCTGAATGAGGACATAAAATTATACATAAGTATAATTTTATTTGAGTAGAAATGCATGCAACTAAATGACTAATATATATATCACTATTAAATTTCAACAATATTAAATATTAAACTATTCATGTGATATAATCATTTAAATCCTAATGTACATTAATAATCTAGATCATAATTAATACTTAACAAATAATAAAATAATTATCAATTTATAAATAAATATTTAATTACTAATATTAGTATATTTTCCTTTGAGACGATAATTATTTAACCATAATCTTGATAATTTAGTTTACGGTTTTAAATCTTTAATCGCTATCCTTATTCATAGCAATTTAATTAAATAAGTTGTACGATTAAATCATTTAAAATAATTTTTATTATTCTAATTTCAAAATATTATTAATAAAATTATTTTAAATTATTTGACTCAATAAAATTTCGAACATTATTTATTTTCATTATGCTATTTAGGTTCGACGCTAGTGATTGCTACCCGACTATAGTTTAATAACCGATTTTCTGTATTACTGACTCGTTATTAAAATAATTACTTTTTTTACCTAATATTAAATTTAATATGGTAAAGGTAAAATCTTTATTTTATTAATTACTTATCATTGTCCGATTTAATTTAATCGCTTGTTGTGTGCCGATTAATTATCGATCGTTTATCATTACCGCATTTTTATTACTTATGTCCATGTCGATTTCGTCAAATAATTAGTTAGTTTATTATCTTTAACCCATAACCCATTAGAATAACTATTTTTAATGATTTATTACGAGTTAGTTTTATTTTTAACTCGAGTCGGTGTCGTGTCAACGCATATTTACAAAACTGTCATCTTCTTCTTCTTCTTCTTCCCCAAGGCCATCTTCTCTTCTCCTACCTTCTTCTTTGCACCTGACCAGACCTTGGCACCACCACTGGTCATGTCCTTCTTCAATTCCCCAGCAACCCAATTGAACAACCATATAAACATCCCAACAAGAGATCAACAACAATATAAAAATAGGTTAAGATGAAACCTAATGTCCATGTTTTACAGTAGCTATCCAAGGCGACCTTCCTGCACCCAAAAACCAGTCTTGGTGTCTTCTTCAACCCAAAACCAGATCACTTCCTTCCCTAACTGCTTCCCTTCCCTAGAAATCAAATTGTAAGCCTAAAGCTCGTGACTTTCAGCAACTATCCACGTTCCACTCTATTATGCACCAAGGCACGACTCCTAGCCAGCAGCACTGCCAAGACTGCAAATTGAACTCCTTCTGTAACGACCCGCCATTTTTAACGATATTGTGGGCCTAGCTGGCCAGGTGTTACTCACAATTAAGTAAATATGACTAACATTTTTTATTTAACAAAAACATATATAAAGATCCCACAGTCATGGACCGTTTCCCAGCAGCCACACTTATTTCTCAATTAAATAAAAAAGGAGTCCTCATATTTATTTTGCTCCATACTTTGGATGTCAATCTCCTAATCTCGTATCTGCATACCTGCAGAGGCAATTCCGCGTTAGTGATTACAACACTAAGTAGTATAATAGATAAAACAAGACAAGTACATTCCACTATTTCCTTATGTTTATTTTAATATGCGGTGGAGCGATTCCGCTATACTCCAAAACAATGCGGAGGAGGTATCCGCTGTGATCCGCAAACCCCGGCCGTAGCCTTTTTTGTGGGGAGGCTACCACTACCGTCTCCAGTGCCAATGCCTCGCACACCCCGGCCGTAGCCTTTTTGTGGGGTAGCTATCACTGCACTCGGGTGATTGCTATGCCCCGTTTGTGGGGAAGCTCTCACTACCAATTCTAGTGCCAGTGCCTCGCACAACCCGGCCGTAGCCTTTTTATGGGGTGGCTATCACTGTACTCCAGTGCCAATGCCTTGCACACCCCGGCCATAGCCTTTTTGTGGGGCGGCTATCACTGCACTCAGGTGATTGCTATGCCCCGTTTGTGGGGAAGCTCTCACTACCAATTCTAGTGCCAGTGCCTCACACACACCCGCCCTAGCATTTTTATGGGGCGGCTATCACTGCACTCCAGTGCCAGTGCCTCACACACCCCGGCCATAGCCTTTTTATGGGGCGGCTATCACTGCACTCCAGTGCGATGGAGGAATCGTTGTGCCTCACTCACCCCGGCCGTAGCTTTTTATGGGGTGGCTATCACTACTCCAAAACAATGTCGTTGCATTACAAAATTCACATACATAACACGACCCAGTGTCAGACTGAGTCAATTCATTGACCCCGGTAGCACTCGGTGCATGGTAGTCAAATCTGGGCTCAGGCCGACCTAGGCTACCAACAAGGAAAGTATGATGTTCAATCTATTATACGTACCTGATTTGTGATTACGTCTGACTATGACCCGTGAACCCTAATACAATAATGGGGAGGTCGCCTGGGACGGAGATGAGGGATGAAATACTCCCTCCTCCTGCATATATATACACTTCAACCATTCCCTCCATTAAATTCTCATACCCCATCATCCATTGGTATTTCCTAGGTTCAACGACCCCTTCATTAAATTCTCACACCCCATCATCCATTGGTATTTCCTAAGTTCAACGACCCCTTCATTAAATTCTCACACCCCATCATCCATTGGTATTTCCTAGGTTCAACGACGCCTTCTCCTTTTATAAAGAATAAATGACGGCTAGGGTTTGTGGAAGCACCCTTTCACCATAATTCCATTAACCGCGTAATTGGGTAATTAACACGGTTCACTTAACCTTTTCACTCAACCTCTTAAATGGTATGGTTTACTTTACTAGTTTAAACGGTTAAATGGTATGGTTTACTTAACCGGGTAAAAATACTTAACCGGTTAACTAATACTTTCCACTTGACCGGGTAATTAATAATTAACCGGGTAGCGGGTAAATAATTTAAACAAATTCATGGATACCAACGTTCGATCCCACCGCGTCGAATATATATATATATATATATATATATATATATATATATATATATTCCGGGTCTTTACACCTTCCTGCCAGCAGCACCACCGGAAACTCTTCCCTTCTCCCTGCACGACAACCCAAAGTCAAGGCCAAGCGCTGTGAGCATGCACGGCGTGAATCTTGGCTGACTGGTATGGATGCCTGAAAACACCCACAGCGTTGTCCACCCTCCAAACCCCATCCTAGACTCCTAAGATGCTAGAGACTGCAATACCCTTATCCTAACCCAACTGATTACATAGCATAGCACGTTGATGAAGCAACAACACAACAAAATGATCATGAATTTGGGAAACAGCAGCAAGTTTACGTGACGCCCATGAATGGAGGAAGTAGCAGAACTTTACATGATGATCATGAATTGATGAAGCAACAGAATTTAGCATGGTGATTAAGAAATGCATGAAAACTAAGTTTAGGGAGATAGGAAGGTTACCCAAGCAAGGAAGATGACGGTTCCGGTAAAGAAGAGGAGAAGAAGATGAGATCATAATGACGCCCCCTCATAATTTATAAAATGAAAAATGACGTATCTTCACCAAAAATGGCTAGGGTATGTGAAAACAAACCAAAGGAGAATTTGGAGTTGAGATCTAAGAAAAATTACGAGGTTAAAGGTTAGTAATTATAATTTAGATCTTAATTTCTAGCAGATAATCATTGTTCATGATGTTACATGGTTTTTATGACGGAATTATGCATGATTCATGTTTATAATTAATGTTTGTAATCATGTTTATAATTATATTCAACTGTTATATCCATCAAATTTAGCTTAAGGTTATAACTTCAGGATTAAACATGTTGTTTGTATGATTATCATGGAGCATGTGTGAAATAAAGGAAGTATGACCGTTTGCATGATTGATTAGAAGTTTTAGATTAAGTACAAGTATGCCATGTAGTTTTCCCATTTAAGTAAATGATGACAAAGTAAGGTAAATCATTATGAATTAAAAACTGCTCTAGTACATGATTGTGTACCCAAATAGCATGAAAACAAAGTTTTTGTTTGATTAAAATCAGATTAAAAACCATTGCAAAGTATTAAATTAGGATCAAAATTTCTGTTGCAGCACCTAGGAACTCTTGCATAGAACCATACCTGAATATTTCAGGATTTTGGCTAATTTTAGACTAGTGGTCTTGAGGCATAGGGCCTTGATCTTGAGGCCAAAATTCATTTTTTTAATTTTAATTAATGTTTGATGGTGATGACTAAGTACTAGTGCAAGACTTATATGAGAGTTGAGTTGAAAGTATAAGCACTATGCTAGTGCACATATGCATGGTGGGAAGTGATAATTCAGTTCTCATTAAAATGTTGTATTTAATGCTTTTCTTCACTAAGAATGTTATGAATATATACATAGAGTGTTACTTTAAACTTATTGATGATGAATGAAAGATGAGAATGTTCTTAATATGATTGAATGGAGATCATGTTTGTTGGCATGTCATATCATACAGGCATGACTAAGCTAGTCTTAGTATTCATATAGAAGTATGTTATTATTCAAACTAGGAGGTTTGGCAATTGAGCAACTAGGAGCTTAGGACTGCTCAGCAATCTAGGTTTATTTAGTCGTATTTAGGAAGTTTTAAGAACCCTTATATGGCTATGTTTTCAAATAGTTTAATTGATGTGTGTTTTGACCAAATGATGTCTGTATGCTAATGCATTATGTTCAAGTAATTAAGTACAAGTATGCAAGTTAAGAGTAAAATAAAAAACAAATACTAGACTTACATTTTTTACATATTAAGTCCAAGCAATAGTGGAACCTAAGCTTAACAATAAATACTTTTCATGAGCTTTATTAAGTAACTAGTTTAGTAGACGTAGTAAGCCGTATACTTTGGCATGTCTCCCTTAAGCAAGGACCAACGTCTATGTCCAAGATACTTGACAACGGTAATGATCAATAGTCATTCATTGCATATGTGTTAGTTTATGGATTTTGGTGGTGATCCAAAACTCCCGAACATAGATGCTGAGCTCCATAAGGCATCAAAAGTTTAGTCACATGATTCCTAAGGAAGAGCCATGAGTTTTCATATGATGTTTTTGCTTGTGATTATCTCCATACTTCAAATGGATGGCTTTGGAGAATAGTGTGTTTTTATAGGATTAGCTCCATACCTCAAAGGGTGGGTTTCGATAATAGTGTGTTTTTTCTAGGATTAACTCCATGCCTAAAAGGGTTGGTTTTGGAAAATAGTTTCAATTATGTCATATGAAGTAATATAAGATAGGGAATTGGACACTTCCACAAGTTGATTAACTGTCAATTCCAAAATGTATTTAAGTAATTAATTGGTCATACAAGTATAATCTAATTATATGCTAGTATGTATTAATTTTTAAGTTACTTTACTCTATGTAAATATTTTTAAGTTGTATTATCTATTACAAGTTGCTATGATAGAGAAGTTTACATGTCTATGTTATGATAGTGCAAGTTCATGAATGCTGTTTTTGTGACGAGTAGATTTGCAATTTAATCGTTGATTTTTTTAACTTCTCACCTTATTCTCAAAATCAATATGTCAACCAATTCACATACCAAATAATTATGATAAAAATCAATAAAAATTAATAAAATAAGATGGAATGAGTTTCCCTTAAACTAAGGGCCACCTTGTCAAATCAATGTATATAAATATATAGATCCAAATACATTCATTGCACTATATTTTTCACATAAAAATTTAATTATGTCACCTCACAATATTCTACGTTTTGAGTCTTGATCCACCTGTTCATCTATTCACATATCACTTTTATCATTCGATTTGCACATTAATATTTGTTTTCAAATCATAATATCACTTTCATATTATCATACCTTGCATTACATCACATCATTCTCAATATAATGACAATGTAAACAAAACATTAACATTCTATGTCTGACATGTATGTATGTAGAGACGTCACTGCTCTTCCGTCTAGGCTGGCTCATCCTACTTATGATCATCACCACATATATTATAAAAAACACATTAGTAACAAGTGTTACTAGTCCAAAACATAAACTAATATCAAACTGGCTATGAGAGCAAACTCTCATATGAAAGAAAACATTTTTGAACTCTTTGAGGAGCATCTACTAAACCGAAAGCATCTCTAACTAAACTGATCTACTGTTGCTAATGCCTCTCTTGGCATTTTCTCATTTCACTTTCGGGTCCCTTGGGACTACTATTATATCCTACGCCCTTTCCTTAGCTCCATGCCAACTCATGTAGCACGGTTTTTGGTCTTTTCGGCTTCAACTGGAGTATGCCCACTCGCATAACATGGTTGTCGGTATTTCCGTCTTCGACTGGCACATGCCCCTGACATAAAATGGTTGTCGGTATTTTCGGCTTCAATTGGCACATGCCCGCTTGCGTAGCATGGTTGTCAATATTTCTAGTTTCAATTGGCACATGCCCGCTTGCGTAGCATGGTTGTCGGTATTTCCAACTTTGACTGGCACCTATCGATTGCATAAAATGCTCGTCGGTATTTCCAGCTTCAATTGACACATGCCGCTTGCACAACATGGTTGTCGGTATCCCTGGCTTCGACTGGCACATGCCCGCTCGCATAGTATAATTTTTGAATTTCCCTCAAGAAAAACACAAAAACTACATGCATATAGGTCTGGGTAGGGATTTATAAAATTGGCCTAAAGGCAACTTGTGGTGGATATTAATCCAGAAGATCGATCGATTAAATGACCCAGGTTTAATGGGATCTGATAAGGCACCACTTAACTCATTCTGCAAACATTAAAGCAATACACAATAGAATAGATTGTAAAATACGGAACGAGTTCTAACCAGACCTGGTAGAAGCTCCGAGCGTGTCTTCGTGCCTAGACGGTGTGTAAAACCCGTGATTCGAGTTAGGGTTTTATATTCAAAACCGGTTGGTTCGGCCGTTATTTTTGAGTCAAGTCAATTTCAAAACACGTGTACTGAGCCGACGCCAGTCGTGTGTATGAGCTATGAGGGTCATGCGTACCCAAGTATATGATGATAACGTCATGAACACAGCAGAACAGAATAAGTTATCAGAATATATAAGAGTATGGCAATAATTTTATTTTTTTTTATATACAGTGGATCGTAGAATTAGTTTTAGGCCATTTACCGTGTTAGGATGCGTTATGGGCAGTTTGGGTGGGTTGATAGTTTTAGAGATATCATTATGATGTTTTGGTATTTGTTTGATTTTATGGGATTTTTCCTGAATTTTTTAGGATTTAATACGATTTAGTTATTATTCTTAACTCGAGTCGGACACGAGTCAAGTATTATTTACAAGTTTGCCACCCAGTTATTTTCTCCCTCCCCGACACTTTCTTATTCTTCCCCGGCCAAACCCTAGCAACGCTACCCTCTGTTTGTCACCGTCATAGCCGCTGTCGTCGCCGCAAGGCCAACATTGCAGTGCTGCCGTACCACCCCGACAAGTCCTGGTCGCTGCCAGGCCGCCGTGGTACCGGAATTGCCGCGTCTATCGCCACAGCTATGTTTCAGTCGTGTCACCGATTCTGCCACCTGCAACCATTGCAACTTCCATTCAGTGGTCACCACAGTACCATCGACCACCCAGTGACCTTTCCCGATTGGAACGGAGGCCATCGCTGCCTCCCTTTTGCCAATTTCTAGCAAGCCACCACCTCTGCCAACCATGTCAACACTGTAGTTGTGTCGGGCTCGCCGAGCCGGTTCCAATGGTACCCAATATAACCCCTACCAGTTAGTAGACACCGCCGGTGATTGTCGCCGGAAAACTGCCGGAAGGTGACAAAAAACCGCCGAAAAACCGGATTCGCTGGAATTTGCCGGATCTTCCACGGACTCATCCAATCGATCCCAATTGAATTTTGGACAACGATGAGTTCCGAATTCGAGCTCTGAGACACACAACGAAACCCTAGTCATCGCCGATTGTCGATGATATGAGGTATAAATACCTCTGAATTAGTTATTTAAAATTGATGATTGTTAGCACAAACATGATGGGATTGATTGATTCCCATGATAGAAGTCTGAGCATGAAAGAAGTAATGATATGTATAATATCATTGGTAATGGGTAAATGTTAAGTGATCAAATGATGTAAAGAAAATCTGAGCATGTTAATCGGGTATGATGTAACTTAAGAAAAATACAATAAAATTGGTATGAATAGGATGAGTTAGAATTATTTTCATACTTATGATTATTTGATTGATGATTGATGTTCATTGCATTTGATTCATCATTTAGTTAGCGGGCATTAATGTTTAGTTTTGATGTGTAGGTACGGAGTAGGAGCTCGCCGCCTAGGCGCGATGACACATTTGGAGCTTCTACCAGGTCTTTTTAGGACTCAACTCTGTTTTACATTCTCTTCTATTGTATGTTTATTTTATTATTTTCAGGACGGGTTAAGAGGCATTTTATTGGATCCCACTTAACTCGGGCCATTTAACCGAACAGTTCTTCGGATTAATAACCCCTCAAGGATGATTTTGAAAACAAGATCCACCACAAGTTGCCTTCTGGCCTATTATATAAATCCCTACCCATACATATATATATATATAGTTTTCGCATTTTCAATGAGACGAGAGATGAAGAACCAACAGCACCTACCGTGAGGTGATGTCGTGACAGTCAAAGCGGGCTCTGGATTAGTGCCAGCGGACTGTTCCACTCTTGAGGGATCCGGACAACTCTGCCTTTGAGTTCCTCACACGCAGAGAACGTGAAGGCTTACAGGTGCTGTTTAGTACAACGCATGTATGAACTTGTGGTTCAAAGGGTACAAAAGGAGACGGCCTGAGAGTACTCGGCCTTCATGCTCAAGGCCAGGAGAAATATGGAGGTAAGGAGAGGGCATAGGATTTGAGACTAGAAAATGAAGGAAGAAAATGCCGAGAGCGGCATCAGCAGCAGCAGATTAGTAAGTTTGGGATGCTACCAGGTCTGCGACCCAGTGGCTCCTCAGTAGTGCCCTTCAGAGTGTTCACATGGAGTATATGATGTTTTCTTTCATATGAGAGTTTGCTCTCATAGCCAGCTTGTTATAGTTATTTTATTTTTCGGTCCAGTAACACTTGTTACTGACGTGCTTTTATACTATATGTAGGTAATAATTACGAGTTGGAAGAGCCAGCTTGGAAGAAGAAGCACTATTGTCGCGTGCACACATGTCAGTCGATAGAGTGGTTAATATTCTATTTATGATGCTATTATATTGAGAATGCTGTGAAATGCTAAGAGTTAATAGGATATGATTAACTGCAATGAGATGATGTTATGACGTAATGAAAAGCTAAGACATGATGACAAGAGGTGAAATGTGATCAAAGTGCGCAGTGGAAGTGTGGTGGGTTGAAACCCAAGTTCCATAATGAGTAAACAGTATATTAGATTATGGTGATTGAAATTGTTGATATATGCATATATATTGGTATAAGTTGTTTGACAGGGTGGACCCTAATTGCACTTTTAGGGGAGACTCTGTCCTTTTTATTTTAGAATTTCTATTGAGTTTGATCGTAATTGTATTGGTGTGTATTGTGAATTGCATGTCATTCATGTAGTACCATGTTAGGGTTTGTGCATTCATCCATGCATTGCGAGTTGTATCTTCATCTTAAGACGCTGAGATTGGATCCGCATGAGTTAGGTTCGGGTTAGCCGACCTAACCGGGGCCTGTAACATGCCGGTTCGATTGACAAGAGTGAACCGGATTTGGGGTGTTACATAATTGGTATCAGAGCCACTCTTGGCCGAATAAGATGTAAGATACTTTTATAGGTGATGTGTGTGCAAAGACTGCTCCAAGTCCAGCTAGCAGGTATGTTTTTGTTTATTTTCTTTACATGCAAAATTTTCTTCATAAGTTATTTGGATAATAGTGTATTCAGAACTGGATCAGAAATATGTGGAACTGACCTTAGTTAAGCTGACAGTCATCTCTATGAATTTTTATCATGATATCAGATTGTTTGGTTAGATGTGAGCAGGGTATATTGTAGTGCTAGCAGAGGTATAATGGGTATAAGATCTCATCTTATACCAGATTCGGATGTTAGCAGATGTGAGCAGGAATCTGATAGGATTGTCATGATGGGCTTAGAGACCCACTAGTTCTGTCCATCGCATAAGTGAATTAGATGATTGACCAGGTGTTCAAGTCTTGCATGTCACCACATTAGTCCTGTTCCATGGGACATGGTGTACATGATGAGAGTGAGTTAAAAAGAAGAGGGGTAACAGTAAGGAGCTTGAAGTATAGAGATACTAGCAAGTTAGTTGGCACATGAGATGGACCACTTCTAGAAGATAGTGATGAATGAGGATGAGTAGCGAGGTGGATTGATAGTCCAACAGGCACTTCTGTAAAACCCGTGACTCAAGTCAGGGTTTTACGTTGCCGAACCAGTCGGTTCAACCGTTGGTTCGAGTCGAGTTAGTTTCATGAACCGTGTGCTGAGTCGAGGCCAGTCGTGAGTTATGAGCGATGAGAGTCAGGTGTACCTGAATATATGATGATAACGTCGAGAAGATGGTGAGATATAAGTTATCAGAATATATGAAAGTATGCAGTATTTTTATCTTTTTATATGTTTGATCGTAGAAATAGTTTTAGGCCGAATAACGCGTTAGGACGCGTTGGATTATATTCGGGTGGGTTATTAGTTATAGAGCTTGTCATTTAGATGTTGTTGTGTTTGTTTTATTTTATGGAATTTTTCCATATTTTTCTAGATTTTTTTAGAATTTATTACGAACTAGCTATTATTTTGACTAGAGTAGGAATCGAGTCAATACTTATTTACAAAACTGCCACTAGAGCATTTCTTCTCCCTCCCGACCCTTCTTCACCCAAACCCTTGTTGCCGCCACTGCTGTGTGCCGCCTCCGCCGCCACCGCCGATGCCGCGCTCCCGCCACGACCAACCCCGGCCACCGATCGCCTGCCAGCGCGCCGCCGCGATGCCACGAGGCCGCCTTGGCCATCACCACTCCAGGCCAGATTCTTCCACCATTCGGTCGCTACCGCCGCCACTGTGACCACCAATCTCACCCTCTCGCCGTCGCCGACTGTAAAGACCCGGAAAAAAAAATTTTCATTAGCTGGTTAAGTATGAATTACCCTGTTAAATTGAAAAGTAATTTCTAATCGGACGATTCTAGTTGAATCAGTCGAGTCGAACACGTTAATTAAGTGAACCATACCATTTAAGAGGTTGAGTGAAAAGGTTAAGTGAACCGTGTTAATTACCCAATTACCCGGTTAAAGGAATTATGATGAAAGGGTGCTTCCACAAACCCTAGCAGTCATTTATTCTTTATAAAAGGAGAAGGGCTTGTTGAACCTAGGAAATACCAATGGATGATGGGGTGTGAGAATTTAATG
>JAURVB010002517.1:0-21531 GCA_033002965.1 Piper betle | reverse complement strand
AACCTGACCACCGGGTAGTTGATGTTGGGCTTTGGATCAATTGGCACGTCTGACACTTGGAAACAAAATCCACCACATCCCTCTTCATCCTATTCCACCAGTAGGTTCGTTTCAAGTTGTGGTACATCTTTGTAACACCAGGGTGTATTGAGAACCTTGAACGATGAGCTTCTTCCAGAATATCTCGTTTTAATGCATCATTGTTGGGTACACACAATCTCCCTCTAAATCTGATTGCACTGTTGGAATCTGCTACAATGTTGGGAGTTTTGTCCAACATTTCATTCAGCTTCTCATCTTCCATCTGTGTTAGCTTAACTCGGTCCACCAATTCATTGGAGATAACCAGGTTCGCTAGTATTCCTGTCATTCGTTCCACCGGGTTAATAGCTACCACCTCAGCTGACATAGCCCAAAGTTTAGCTAGTTGTTGACCCTTGTCCACCTTGCCCTTCCGACTCAACGCGTCGGCTACAACGTTCACTTTTCCCCCAATGAATACCTCAGCTCCGTTCTTTCGGAATTTTTCTACAGTGTATCGATCACTGTCATCCCCAACTGGCAGGACCACTTGTCGGACTACCGGTGGCACTGGGTTTGGAAGTTCCCCGCGCTCGCCTGGGTCAGCTATTCCTACCTGCTCTTGGGCGCTCTCCTAATCCCCATTTGGGACGTTACTATGACCCGCAGCCGAATTTGGAGCTCCATTCCCTATTACCAATCCCGGTAACCTCCGCACCATGTTCTGAACCACAGAACTGGTATTTTCATGAAGCCTGCGCTAGTCTATGTATGGCCGTCAAAATTTGGCCTAACACACTCTCCAGGTTTGTGCCCGACTGCGCAGCTTGGCTCAACTTCCTTCGGGTGTCTGCCATCTAAAATTTATTCCGTTATGGTTGATTAATTTTTTTTTCAATGATTACTTGGGTTTATTAGGGAGTCCACTAATTCCCTAATGACATACCCTATTGGAGAAAAATAAATATTGGACTCTTCAACAAGGTACTTGAGTCATAAGATGTGAGCTTTTGGGAAACCGTGCTCTGAGTGGTTATGGTCTTTCTGGGTGAAGATATATGTAACGACCTGGCCATTTGTAACAATATTGTGGGCCTTGTTGGCCAGGTGTTACCAAAATAAAACTACTAAATGCCGAGTAATAAGTTATAAAATAATGGTTCCCACAGTCTTAGACCATTTCCCATAGCCACATTTATAACTCAAAACAAAATAAAAAGAAGTCCCATTTATTACCCATTCTCCTAACCTGACTATCCTATCATACTTTTATTCTACCTTATTTGAGCTGAAATCAAACAATCTTGATTGGCCTACATACCCATGTCGGGATCAAGCTCGATGTAGTTCTATTAACTGATGGGTAAGTCCACCGTGCCACTATAAAATATTGGGCCGATGGGTCAGTCCATCGTGCCCCCTATTGGCCGATGGGTTCATTCCATCGTACCCCCTATTATGTTGTAGTTCTATTGGCTGATGGGTTAGTCCACTGTGCCACTATAAAATATTGGGCCGATGGGTCAGTCCATCGTGCCCCCTATTGGCCGATGGGTTCATTCCATCGTACCCCCTATTATGTTGTAGTTCAATTGGCTGATGGGTTAGTCCACCGTGCCACTATAAAATATTGGGCCGATGGGTCAGTCCATCGTGCCCCCTATTGGCCGATGGGTTCATTCCATCGTACCCCCTATTATGTTGTAGTTCAATTGGCTGATGGGTTAGTCCTCCGTACCACTATAAAATATTGGGCCGATGGGTCAGTCCATCGTGTCCCCCTATTGGCCGATGGGTTCATTCTATCGTACCCCCTATTATGTTGGGTCGATGGGTCAGTCCATCGTGCCCTCTATTGGCCGATGGGTTCATTCCATCGTACCCCCTATTATGTTGGGCCGATGGGTCCATTCCACCGTACCCCCTATTGGCCAATGGGTCCATTCCATCGTACCCCTTATTGGCCTATGGGTCCATTCCACCGTACCCCTTATTGGCCGATGGGTCCATTCCACCGTACCACTTATTATGTTGAGCCGATGGGTCCATTCCACCGTACCCCCTATTGGCCGATGGGTCCATTCCACCGTACCACTGTATTAGGTTGAGCCGATGGGTCCATTCCACCGTACCCCCTGTTGGCCGATGGGTCCATTCCACCGTACCACTGTATTAGGGGTAGCCGATGGGTCCATTCCACCGTACCACTGTATTAGGTTGAGCCGATGGGTCCATTCCATCGTACCTCCCCTATTGGCCGATATTTATTTATGGACTGTCCGTTCCATTCTGACATGTCCATTATTAGATTTTGAACAGTGCGGCTAAAAAAAATAGGGTTTCTTGAAACTAGTCAAACGTGAATTTCATATCTGCCATCAAATTTGCAACCATACAATATCTCAACACCCAAAGACACCACAATGGAAAGGCACTGGAGAGGAGGCAAGAAGGAGTGGACTCCCTTTTCTCCCTAACCCCTCCTCCTATATATATATGCTTCAACGAGTTCCTCAATTAAATTCTCACATCTATTCAATTATAGGTATTCCTTAGGTTCAACGAGTCCCTTTATTAAATTCTCTTACCCTATCATCCGTTCATGAATCAGTATTCTCTAGGTTGGGTTCGTCTTCCCTAATGCGAGAGTTTGGCTTTACGTTGAATCGTGACCGATCTACTTAATAACCAACCATTTCCATTTATCGAAAATAATATTTCATAATACTAAGGTTCAAGTCTTGAAATAAAAATTTTCACATATTTTCACGGTTCTTACAATATACTTTAAACTCTGGTGGTCAGTGAAGACTTTGAACTGGGCTCCATACAACTAGTGTCTCCAAATCTTTAGGGCAAAAACCACTACCGCCAGTTCCAAGTCATGGGTTGTATAATTTTATTTATTATTCTTCAATTGACGAGCGGCATAGGCCACCACCTTACCTTCTTACATAAGGATGCATCCTAAACCCAACCGAGATGCATCACTAAAGTCTACGAATCCTTCATTACCATTTGGCATGGTCAAGACTAGTGCAGTTGTTAAACTCTTCTTTAGAGACTGGAAACTCTCGTCACACTTACTACTCCATTCAAACTTGACCCCCTTCTTTGTGAGTTTGGTCATTGGCGATGCTACTAAGGAGAAGTCTTTAATGAATTTCCTATAGTAACCCACTAAACCAAGGAAGCTTCTGATATCAGTGACTGACTTAAGTTGTGGCCAATCAATGACTTCTTTCACTTTTGATGGATCCAGTGCAATTCAACCATTGAGACAATATGACCAAGGAAATTTACCTCACTCAACTAGAAATCACACTTTAAGAGCTTGGCGAAGAGTTGAAGAGTAATAGACAGGTGCTTTACATACTCTTCTTCATTATTTGAATAGACTAGAATGTCGTCCACAAACAAGATAATAAACTTGTCTAGGTATGCGTGGAATACTGTGTTCATGAGTTACATAAAGGCCGCTGGTGCATTTGTTAGATGAAAAGGAAAAACCAGAAACTCATAATGTCCATACCAAGTTCGGAAAGCTGTCTTCTGTATGTCTGACTCCTTTACTTGCAACTGGTGATAACCAGACCGTAAGTCTATCTTAGAAAATATTCCGGCTGTTTTTAGCTGATCAAACAAGTCATCAATCCTCGGTAAGGGGTACCAATTCTTAACTATCACTTGATTGAGTTTTCAATAGTCAATACACAGCTGAAGTGATCAATCTTTCTTCTTCACAAAAATAACAGGGGCTCCCCAGGGTGAAGTGCTTGGTCGGATGAAGCCTACCTGCAATAACTCTTCTAGTTGACACTTTAACTCTTTGAGTTCTGCTGAAGCCATACGGTATGGTGCTTTAGAAATTGTTGTTGTTCGTGCTAAGTCAATGGCGAACTCCACTACCCACTTAGAAGGTAACCCTGGAAATTCTTCTATGAATACACATATTCCTAGAATGAATCCTCCCCTTGAACCAAATTAGCAAATGCTAGTGCTTTCTTCTTGACAACGAGCCCTGGAAAATATTGTCCATTGAAAGCTGCCACAAATTCTGCCCACGTGATGGAAGAAATCTCACATCGATGGAAGGTGGTTTTTTTCCCATGGATTTCCACCACTAAGATGCTTCCTCCTGAAGCATGCATGTTGCCAATCTCACTTGATGGCAGTGGGGCACCAACAGAGCCTAAATGCTTTTTGGTAATGTCAATCCAGCTCTCAGTCTTCTTTGGATCGATCCCTCCAACAAACAGTTCAGCTCCATTCTTCCTGAACATTTCCATAGTGTAACAGTCACTATCATCATCAGTTGGTGGCACTACTTGTCAGACTACCGGTGGCAATGGGTTTGGAAGCTCCCCTTGCTCACCCGGGTATGCTAACCCTACCCACCCTTGGTCACTCCCCTGATCACCATTTGGGGTGATTCTGGTACTCGCTGCTACCCGCTCTTGGGCACTCCCCTGACCACCATCTAGGGTGATTCTGGGCCCCGCTGCTAAGTTTGAAGCTCCATTCCCTACAATCACTCCCGGTAACCACTGAAAGATATTCTGAACCACAGAATTTGTATTTTCTGAAGCCTGCGCTAGCCCTGTATGGCCGCCAGGATCTAGGCCAACACATTCTCTATGTTTGAATTTGACTGCGCAGATCGGCTTGACTGTCTACGTGTGCCTGCCATCTGAAACAGCGAACCATCATGGTTCATTATACGTTTTTATTTACGTTTTTACTTAGGTTTATTAGTGAATGAATTTGTCAATTAATAACACAACACAGTGGGAAAAGATAATTATTTAACTTTTCAACAAGGTACTTGAGTCATAAAATGTGAGCTAGTGGCACACCGAGCTCTGATACCACCTGTATGACCCACCATGTTTCAAGATATTGTGGGCCTTGCTGGCTAGGTATTACTCAAAATTTAACAAAACCAACCCTATAACGACCAGTCCTAACCAGACCGGGCCTTAAAAGATTATATGAATAATATGAAAGGAAATAAGTATAGCATTTCTAACTCAAAAAAACTTATGTTTCAAATAACAATGTATAAAAGAATTATCCCACAGTCTTGGACCATTTCCCATAGCCAGATTTATAACACGAGAAAAGTAAAAGAGAAGTCTGCTTATTATCTATTCACCACCTGAGTTGGTAGAAGAACCACCCAGTCTCTTAGCCTTTAGTTCTAGCGGCTAACCTACAGAGGCAATTCCGCGTTAATCATTAACCACTAAGCCGTATAATTAAATAAAACAAGTCCATAAACTCCCTATCATTATCTATAATAATGGCTGTTGTGACCATTCCAACATGTCCATTTATTAGTTGATAGTTCAGTCCACCCTGTCCATTAGTTGGCTGATGGGTCAGTCCACCATGTCCATTAGTTGGCTGATGGGTCAGTCCATCATGTCCATTATCGACTGGCGAGTCCAATCCACCATGCCATTAGTTGGCTGATGGGTTATTCCACCATGTCCATCTATTGGCTGATGGGTCAATCCACCATGTCCATAATTGGTTGGCGAGTCCAATCCGCCATGTCCAATTTATTGGCTGATGGGTCAGTCCATCATGTCCATTACCGGCTAGTGAGTCCAATCTGCCATATCAGTTATCGGTAGGTGAGTCCAATCCACTATGTCTATTAGTTGGCTGATGGGTCAGTCCACCATGTCCATCTATTGACTGATGGGTCAATCCACCATATCCGTAATTTACTAGCGAGTCCAATCCACCTAGTCCAATTTATTATATTAAGGCTGTCAAGTCAATTCTGACATGTCCATTATTAGATTATGAAGGGCGTAGCCCATGTCAGACTGAGTCAATTCCTTTACCTCGGTTGCACTCGATGCATGGTGGTTAAATCTGGGCTTAGGCTGACTAGGTTGTCCATGAGGGAAAATATAGTATTTTAAATAATTATACGGACCTGGATATTTCAAACTTGCAGCTGCGACCAATGATCCTAATGTGAATGAGGACATAAAATTATACATAAGTATAATTTTATTTGAGTAGAAATGCATGCAACTAAATGACTAATATATGTATCACGATTAACTTTTAACAATATTAAATATTAAACTCTTCATGTGATATAATCATTTAAATCTTACTTTACATTAATAATCTAGATCATAATTAACATTTAAAAAATTATTCGACTCAACAAAATTTCGAACTTTATTTATTTTCATTATGCTATTTAGGTTCGATGCTAGTGATTGCTACCCGACTAGAGTTTAATAACCCATTTTCTATATTACTTACTCGTTATTAAAATAATTACCTTATTTACCTAATATTAAATTTACTACGGTAAAGGTAAAATCTTTATTTTATTAATCATTTATAACCCTCCGATTTAATTTAATCGCTTGTTGTGTGCCGATTAATTATCGACCATTTATCATTACCATATTTTTATTACTTATATCCATGTCAATTTCGTCTAATAATTAATTAGCTTAGTAAATTTACCCATAACCCATTAAAATGATTATTTTTAATGATTTATTACGTGTTATTATTATTGTATCGAGTCAACCCATATTTACAAACTGCCATCTTCTTCTTCCCCAACGTCCCTTCATCTCCAAACTCCATCTTTGCACCCAAAAACCGGTCTTGGCACCTTCTTCTTCAACCCAAAACCAGATCACTTCCTTCCCTAATTTGTTCCGTTCCCTAGCAACCCAATTGGAAGGCTAAAGCTCGTGCATTTCAGCAACCATCCACATCCAACTCTGTTCTGCACCAAGACGCGACTTCTGGCCAGCAGCACCGCCGAGACTGCAAACTTAACTCCGTCCGGTCAGCAGCACTACCAGGAATGCTTCCCTTCTCCTTGCAGGACAACCCAATGTCAAGGCCAAGCGCTGTGAGTATGCACGGCGTGACCCTTGGCTGGCGAACCGGTATAGATGTTTGGAATTCCTCCACAGCGCTGCTCCCTACAACTCCGTCCATAACCAGCTGTAATTCCACCACCACTTGGAAACCAGGGACATGGCAAGCCCTCCCTTCGACCCAGCAGCAAGAGAGGACATCGAGGTTGTGATGGAATGCCTTGCAAACGTTTTTATGGTCGCCCATCTTGCCAAAATTTCAGATTACTACTCGGCCATGGACGGGATTCCAGTTTTTAGTTTAGTTCTTGTTGTTTATTTTTTATTTCAGACTTGATTTCTCATGATTATCAAGCTTATTATCAATTAAAAAAACATATGAATGCATAAAAATTAAGAAGAGGAAGATCGAAAGGTTACCCAAGCAAGGAAGAGGCTGGCTCCAGTAAGGGAGAGGAGAAGAAGATGAGAGCGTAATGACGCCCCCTCACAATTTATAAAATGAAAAATAACGTCCTTTCACCAAAAATGGCTAGGGTATGTGAAAACACACCAACACCCGTATTTTATTCCTTTAACCGGGTAACCGGGTAGACTTAACCAGGTAGAGAATATAATATAATTAATATTAATTCTCTAACGTTCGATCCTTCCCTGCCCGAGTTGAATATATTAAAAAAAATTTCAACGGTCTTTACTCAATTAAAGCTGGAAATATCGACAACCATGTTATGCTAGGGGCATGTGCCACTCAAAAACAGGAATACCAACAACCATGTTATGCAAGTAGGCATACATCAGTCGAAGCCGAAAAGACCAAAAACCGTGCTACGTGAATGGGTATGGAGCTAAGGAAAGGGCTTAGGATATAATAGTAGTCCCAAGGGACCCGAAAGTGAAATGAGAAAATGCCAAGAGAGCATTAGTAGTAGTAGATCAGTTTAGTTAGAGATGCTTTCGGTTTAGTAGATGCTCTTCAAAGTGTTCAAAAATGTTTTCTTTCATATGAGAGTTTGCTCTTATAGCCAGTTTGATATTAGTTATGTTTTGGAGTAGTAACACTCGTTACTAATGTATTTTTTATAATATACATAGGTGATGATATAAGTAGGAAAAGCCAGCCTGGACCGAGGAGCAGTGACGTCTCTTACATATACACATGTCAGACATATAATGTTCATGTTTTGTTTATGTTGTCATCATATTTAGAATGATGTGATGTAATGCAAGGTAAGATAATATAAGGGTAATATTATGATTTGAAAACATATATTAATGTGCAAATCGAATGATAAAAGTGATATGTGAATAGATGAACAGGTGGATCAAGACTCAAAACGTAGAATATTGTGAGGTGACATAATTAAATTTTTATGTGAAAAATATAGTGCAATGAATGCATTTGGATCTATATATTTATATACATTGATTTGATAAGGTGGCCTTTAATTTAGGGGAAACTCAGTCTATCTTATTTTATGAATTTTTATTGATTTTTATCATAATTATTTGGTATGTGAATTGGTTGACATGCAGTAGCATACTAGGTTTATTTTTTGTGCATTCATCCATACGTAGCAATTGACATCTTCCATTTCGAGAAGCCAAGAGTAGATCCTCAAGGTTGGGTTCAGGTTAACCGATCTAACTGGGACCTGTGACATTCCAGTTCGGTTCCTGAGTGTCAACCGGATTTTGGGTGTTACATTAGGTGTTGGTTATGAGACTCCTTGGCACTTGGTGGGTGCTTGAGAAGGAAAAATTTTTAGTTATAAAATTTCTTGGCACTTGGTGCTTGTAAAAGAAGGCTTGTGGTTGCTTATTAGTGTATAAGTTAGCTGCCATAGTAAAAGCTAAGAAGACCTAACCAACCATATGTCTTAGTGGGATAAAAGAGAGGAATACAAGTTCCAAACCTCTTATAAATTCTCTTGTGTCTTTCTCTCTTTGTCCTTCCCTCTTTGTGTGCTTGTTTTTATTTAGTTTATATTTTTGCCAATTTCACTTATTTCTCTTGTCTTTGACTTGTTCACTTTAGAGAACTAACTGAACATGGTCAAGGTAACTTAGAGACTTGTATGGTTTGATAAATTTGCCAAACTATCTTTATGAGTTTGAACTTGTGTCAACTTGCCTCACTCACTTATTCATTTTGAATGTGTTGATCATTAACTAAATATGTTTATTTGTGTTTATGTTAATTGTGCTCAAAATTGTTTATGCTTAGTGCCCATTTTTGTGTTCTTTCAATGGGTATAAGTTTTTGGAGATCTAACTACTTAATTTGTGATCTTACTTAACTCTTTCTCACATAGCCTTTTCAGTTTTGGTTCTTTCAAAGTCTCGAATGACTATACTAAAATGGTGAAGAGAATGTTGTATTCCTTGTTTTTGTATGTCTATGGTATTCTTCTGGCCCAACTGTTACATCTTTGCTCAAGAACATAAACAATGATGGTCTAATAGTTTTTAAATAAAAGACTTGGGATAAGTCTTTTACATCCTTGAAATCTAAATTATCAGAAATTTATCTTTGCATAAATTAAGTTAATCACAAGAAACCTTCTTCATGACTAAATTTAAAATGGATGATTATCTTGAAGATCTTAGTTCCATTTGATGGGAGGAGGATCTACTTGATGAAAGGAATAAGTCTTATGTATGGTCTTGAGTGTGCTTGATCAATTCAACAAATCCTACCTTTCCAATCAATATTTTGAGTTGGTTCTAAAATCCATTTAATAATCATTTGATAAGTGTTAAACAAAGTACATAACATTCAAAGTGGAATAAAACCTTTGTTGAACTTACAAAGCTTTTAAATTAGAATTAGTAGGATATTGGAACTCAGATTATCAGGATTGTGCCGACACTAAGAAATCCTTTGCTTTCTTATGTGTTTCGAGGTGGTTATAATTTGTTTGAAAGTAAGAAACATAAGTGTATTGCTCAATCCTCTAGGGAGGTTGATTATATTTTAGTCATTTTTGCTACCGAGGAGGTTACTTTGTCAAAATATTTGAAAAAATTATTGGTGGTTTTCCATGTGGAGAGACACATTATTAGTTTATGTTGGTAAGCAAAACTTCTTAGTATCACTATAAGGTTTTGTTGAAGGAAAATATCACTATGTCATAGTTGTGTTGAGGATGCGTTGTAAAGGTGTCAACTGTGTGTTGTAATTAAGTAGATTCACTTAGAGAAGTGTTTGGCTATTATTATTCAGATTATGTGATTGATTCCTTGTTGAGTTTTTTATCTAGATAAATTGATATTCTGTTATTTTCTGGGTGAGCATTATCTTATTACCGAATTGATGAGTGGGTTGTTGTTGTTTGTTATCTGTTAGATGTGTGTGTGCATTATTGCGTTGTTACCCGTTTGATGTGTGTGCATTGTTGTGTTATTACCAGTTGGATGCATCGTAAGATCCAAATGGAGAACAATATGCACAGTCCAAGTTTAAGACAATATGCACGATCACATATAGCCCTTAGAATGTCTAATTAGGAAGTGAGAGCTCAATCTCAAATTGTTCAGGCCTATGGATTACTTAGGATGTAGTTCATTAGTGACTTATACTTATAATGGTAAAGAACTTTGACCTGGGTTTGTAGGTAAGAAATTATGGATGTGTGTGGGCGTGCACAGTACCATGATGATAATTTTATATTTTCAAACTTCTGATCTACGTGTATGTATATTATGTACACCCAGGTCAATTACTTATAGACAAGTATGGACATAAAAATGATACTTAAGATAATAGTCATACTATAAATGTTTTGAAACCAAGTGGTAAATTGTTGTAATGACTCGATTTACTAAGATGTATGAAACATAGGCCAAGTTCATTACTCTCGTATCCTCTAACATGTATACATGCATATTATTATTTTAAAAAAGTTAATCAAGCGGAATAATCCTGTGAGTTGATCATTCATTTTGGTATCATATCTTATTGGTCATATGTCAATACACTATAAAATAAAACATATCTATCTCAGTAGCGTCTCCGCACATGTTTACTACAAGTGATGTCCTAACAAGCCAAGCTCTGACCAAAAGAACATCTAAGTGCTGAGTATCTCCATCCCATGGCTACTAAAGATCTCTAATACATGCGTATAAAGATAAAAAAATTTTCTCAGCATTGATAACAATATTGAGTTTGAGAATAAGGTGAGAAGTTTAAAAAATCAACGATTAAATTGCAAATCTACTCGTCACAAAAACAGCATTCATGAACTTGCTCTATCATAACATAAACATGTAAACTTCTTCTTTATCATAGCAACTTTTAATAGATAATACAACTTAAAAATATTTACATAGACTAAAGTAACTTAAAAATTAATACATACTAGCATATAACTAGATTATACTTGTGTGACCAATTAATTACTTAAATACATTTTGGAATTGACAGTTAATCAACTTGTGGAAGTGTCCAATTCCTTATCTTATATTACTTCATATAACATAATTGAAACTATTTTCCAAAACCAACCCTTTTAGGTGTGGAGTTAATCCTAGAAAAAACACACTATTCTCCAAACCCACCCTTTGAGGTATGGAGCTAAGCCATCCATTTGAAGTATGAAGATAATCACAAGCAAAAACATCATATGAAAACTCATGGCTCTTCCTTAGGAATCATGTGACTAAACATTTGATGCCTTATGGAGCTCAGCATCTATGTTCAGGAGTTATGGGTCACCACCAAAATCCATAAACTAACACATATGCAATGAATGACTATTGATCATTAGTGTTGTCAAGTAGCTTGGACATAGACGTTGGTCCTTGCTTAAGGGAGACATACCAAAGTATATGGCTTACTACGTCTACTAAACTGGTTACTTAAATGAAGCTCATGAAAAGTATTTATTGTTAAGTTTAGGTACCACCATTGCTTGGACTTAATATGTGAAAAATGTAAGTCTAGTATTTATATTTTATTTTACTCTTAACTTGCATACTTGCACTTAATTACTTGAACATAATGCATTAGCTTACATACATCATTTGGTCAAAACACACATCAATTAAACTATTTGAAAACATAGGCATATAAGGGTTCTTAAAACTTCCTAAATACAACTAAATAAATCTACATTGCTGAGCAGTACTGAGCTCCTAGTTGCTCAATTGCCAAACCTCTTAGTTTGAATAATAACATACTTCTATATGAATACTAAGACTAGCTTAGTCATGCCTATATGATATGACATGCCAACAAACATGATCTCCATTCAATCATATTTAGAACATTCTCATCTTTCATTCATCATCAATAAGTTTAAAGTAACACTCTATGTATATATTCATAACATTCTTAGTGAAGAAAAGCATTAAATACAACATTTTTGAGAGTTGAATTATCACTTCCCACCACGCATATGTGCACTAGCATAGTGCTTATACTTTCAACTCAACTCTCATATAAGTCTTACATTAGTACTTAGTCATCACCATCAAACATTAATTAAAATAAAAAAATGATTTTTGGCCTCAAGATCAAGGCCCTATGCCTCAAGACCACAAATCTAAAATTAGCCAAAATCTTGAAATATTAAGGTATGGCTCTATGCAAGAGTTCCTAGGTGCTGCAGCAGAAATTTTCATCCTAATATTATACTTTTCAACCGTTTTTAATCTGATTTTAATCAAACAAAACTTTGTTTTTATGCTATTTGGGTACACAATCATGTACTAGAGCAGTTTTTAATTCATAATGATTTACCTTACTTTGTCATCATTTTACTTAAATAGGAAAACTACATGTCATGCATGTACTCAATCTGAAACTTCTAATCAATCATGCAAACAGTCATACTTCCTTTACTTCACACATGCTCCACGATAATCATACAAACAACATGTTTAATCCTGAAGTTATAACCTTAAGCTAAATTTGAATGGATATAAAAGTTGATTATAATTATAAACATGATTACAAACATTAATTATAAACATGAATCATGCATAATTCCATCATACAAATCATGTAACATCATGAACAATGATGATCTGCTAGAAATTAAGATCTAAATTATAATTACTAACCTTTAACCTCGTAATTTTTCTTAGATCTCAACTCCAAATTCTCCTTTCTTAAAAATTGATGGAGAACTCGCTTCCAATCCTAACAAATCTTCGTGAATAGGTTGGAAGGTAAAATTCATCCACCAAGAAGAGGAGAAATGGGAGAAGAGAGAGTAGAAGATGTTCTCTTAAGAAGACTAGGCATTGGGCTATTCCTTCTGAAGGTGTCAATGTGGGAGAGAGCTAACTACACACTTAACAAAAGAGTTAAATCCTCACGATACTTAGACCCTTGCAAGACCTTAAGTAAACAACTAAGCAAGAGTGATTTTACATAATAGAATATAACCAAAATGAGCTCCATAAACAATAGCATAACGCAAAAAAAATAAACAACCACAATCAAATAGACAGTGTGTAAGGCAACACAAGATCAAGATCACAAAATCACATGCTTTGGCGAAAAGAGCAAACCGTTCAAATTACTAAGAGCTAAGTGCAGTGTACTTAAGGAAGTGAATTTAAATAAGAATAAAGCACATAAAGGAGAAGGAGAAAATAGAAGAAACAAACTATTTTTAAAGAGGTTCTCAATTATTAGTTCTCTTATCTTCTATCCCACCAAATCATTTAGTTGGGTTGGTCTTCGTAGCTTTACTATGGTAAATGTTACGGGGTTTAGCTCGTGGGACGGACGAGAGCTAGGGTTTGGTGGTTGTTCCTAGCATTCCCACGTCCAAGTCGGGTAGGGTGCTATCCGAGTGGTGAACAATCTACCGAGCATATTTCCGTGTTAGTGTGAAGTGCATCGTGGTGCATGGGGTCTATCGGGCGAGTTGCTGTACCGGGCGAGATATCGGGCAGTACCGATAGCAGTTGGGTAGCGGACATGATCGGTAACGAGTACCGAGCACCGCTATCGTGTGCTGAGCGTGGTACGGGTTCCAGGTGCGTGACGGGTCAGGCGCAGCCGGGACGTTCTACCGAGCATCATGTGCGGATAGAAGTTGCGGGTTCCGGATGCGTAGGGTGCTAGTGACCGAGCACCACTGACCGAGCGTGCTGGGCGCCAGGGCCGGGTACTACCGTGCGACATGCGGTAGTCGCGGGTGCGCAGGTGTGCGGGTGACCGAGCCAAGCTGCGGTAGGGGTTATCGTGCACGCGCATGGGTGCTGTGGAACAGATGGACCAGGGTTCGGTATTGGGGTCGCTGGGTCGAGCCAGGCGACCGTGCCACATCCAGGAAGTTGATGAGGCATTTGCGCCACACCCAAGGGTGGGTCTTTCTGGTAATTCTGCTGGAACACCAAGGGGGTCGATGACAAGGCTTGGAGGATGGGAGCCGTTGATCAAGACTTCGATGGTGAGGATGCAAGCTGATGAGGTGTCACACTAAGGCCGGGATGTCTATATAAGGAGGTGCCATCCTTATGTAGAGATCAGACAAGAGGAGAACAACATGTGAAGAGTGTGTGAGTGATCTTGGTGGAGGAGAGAAACTTGGCCGGGCAAGGGGATGCCTTGGGGTTACTGCAGTCAGGCCGAGGGGCGGTCTGGAACTTCAAGGGGGACTACCGGGGTAGTCGACGTCTGCCTTTAGGGTCAAGGCTCACATACCAGTTGTTCGGCAACCCTGCGCGGTGAGCCGAGGGTTGGGTGAAGTCCTGTCGAGTGAGGGTCGAGAGGCACGGTCGTGGGGTTTGCATGTCCACGACCGGCAAGTAGTCTAGGGTGTAGACACTTGTATATCCTGTATTCATACTAGTGGAATAGAGGTTGGGACGAGTTCCTATAATTCTTGTGGTGTATGCGTCGTGTTTGGCCACCGGGGTTAGACCTGTGATTCCGAGGTCTATCGGTACCGAGAAGGGTGATCGGTACGTGGGACGCGTAGTCACTGAAGCTTGGTGATTGGTGTGTGTGTTCGGTACAATCGCTGGTAGCCTGATACCGGTACTAGTGGCGCTTGTAGCTGGGCGCGGTACCGGGATTGGGTTCGTGCGGTATTCGCAAGTGTGCGGTCCGAGGCCGCTGTGCACCACAGCACATTGGTGGGTGCAGAGGTGGTGTTGGCTGGTGTTTCCAGGGAGGGAAACACGCCGCACGGAGGTAGTTAGGGCGAAAAATTTGAACCCCTAAACTGACCCCTGTGACAGTAAACCACTTGTACACCTACAAGAAATAAGGTAAGGCTTCCTTCACAAGTACCAAGGAAGCTTACACTCCAAACACCCTTAGAGCCTCAACAAGCCTTCCTTCCCTAAATAATAAGTGACAAGCAGCTCCACCGCCAAGGAAGTATCCAAGCCAAACACGTCCTTCTCCAAGCAAGATGCCTCACTCTCCACACACCTAGATCTATTACAACCAACTCAAAGACACTTGAGCAACTTCACAATAAAGAACTCTACTTTGTACACAATCAAACCACCTAGAAATGCAAGCTAATAGGTAAAACCACTTAGCCCACTCTCAATATGAGCTTGCCCTTTCAATTTTGATCCAAGAGTTATGTAAACCCCAACAAACCTATTGTAATACACGATGTTACTAATGGGTAGTGACTATCGACCACGTGGTTATAACAAACAAAAATTTAGTAGTATCAATTAAAGAAATATTGACCAATTTGCTATAATCATCAAGAAACTAATATTGTCAAAGGAACATTGACTCTGAGGCTATTGAAGAGCCACAAACCAATATTATAAGGGTTGTTGATTCAAAATATTGCACATGAAACTTCTGTAGGCTCTACACAGGAACATGATGGCAAAAATTCTCCTAGGATTTTCATTTTTAAGTTGAATGATTACAATTGAAGTTCTCCCAAATATGTATAGGCAAAAAAAATACTTGGGCATAAATTACATCCATCTAATAACATTAAAAGCCCAGGAATGTTGCAAACTCTATTTCCTCTATATGGTTGTTCCAACCAGCATAATTGCTAGAAAATGTGCAAAATATTAAACTAATGCCAATTTTCCATGTGGGATTGGTTCAACCACAATATACAAGCATTAAAACACCTTTTTGAGTTCAAAATGATCATGCTGAAAGTAGTACAAAAGTTGATTACGAGAATGGCTATAGAATGGGTCTTTCGCCGGATATGATGCCTTATTGGACTTTTGAACTTGTAGAATATTAACCATCTTCAAGCCCAGTTCATCATGGGCAAGAGCATTTCCTTCCATTTATGTGCATAAGAACGTTTTGCCAGTCTCTTGCAGTTCCTTACTCCAGCACTTGGGATTGGTCCTCCTGGGATCTAAAGGTTGTCTTTGCATTCTTCAAGCTTTTATGAACCATCTTTGAAGTTAGCCAAACTTTTTCCATTGAATGTTGCATTTATAATTGTATCATTCCCCCCTTCTTTACAATGATTCGTCCTCGAATCTGGTTCTACAATAAGAAGGAGGAGATTAGAAACGTTGAAGGTTGGGCTAACTTGATATTTATTAGAAAGATCAATTATATATGAATTATCATTAATCTTATCTAAAATTTGGATAGGTCCATCACCGTGAGGGTCTAGGTTCAGTTTTTGTGGTTAATTAATTTCTCCTTGCGAAAATGAACCCTTAATCGATTCTCCTCGTTCGAAAATTACTTATTTTCTTCCTTTGTTAGCTTGGGCAGTAGCTAGTTCATTCTTTTGCTAGATCTACCCTCATGCTTCTTCACTAAATTTGCCTTTTGCACACCATTTAAGCTAGCAACCTCATTAACATGCAGTTGAAGTAAATCCAATGGGGTTAATTGGTTAAAACCATAAACAATCTTGAATGGCGAATATGAAGTAGAAGAATGTATAGTTCTATTATAAGCAAATTCAATTAAAGTTCTATTATAAACAATTTTGATTAAAGGAATACAGTCTTCTCAAGACTTCAACTGTTTCTTTGTTACAGCACACGAATGAGTTTTTATAGTTCTATTGACAGTTTTGATTTGACCATCAGTTTGGCGGTGACTAGTAGCCGAAAGTAACAAGATGGTTTCCAAATTCTCCACATGATGCTCCAAAATTGACCGAGGCACCTGACATCTCGATCACTCACAATTATTTTTGTAATTCCATGAAGATGTACAACTTCCTTAAAATACAATTCTGCCACTTGTGTAACATTGTCAATTTTATTGGAATGGATGAAATGTGCCATCATTGAAAACCTGTCGACCACAACAAAGATGGAATCTCATTCATTCCTGGTCTTAGGCAAACCTAAAACAAAATCCATGGAAACATCAGCTCAAGGGTGACTAGGGACAAGTAGAGCATTATTAAAGTGCATGAGATTAAAACTGAGATATGGATTTTCTACATGTTAAACATCATCTATTATAAATTCTCCAATATTTCTTCATGTGGCCAGAAAAAGTGCTCTATCAAAATTTCCAAAGTCATATCCCAAAATACCCCATCAAACCTTCCCCATGAGACTGTCTAACAAAAAATTCATTCAATGAGCATCTGCAAATGCGAAGTTTGTTCTTTCAAAAAAGAAACCATCTTGGTTGAAAACTTTTTCAAATAGATTAGCATCACAAGCAACAAATACAGTAGAGAAGTCAAGATCACTTAGGTATAATTCTTGATGTGCTCAAATCCATGAAATGTGGCTGAAAGAGTGAAAAGAACACACCTTCTAAGATATTGCATCAACCACAAGATTATCCTTACCTTCATTGGATCATATATGGTGTAACATGCCATTTTCAGTTTATCCCTAAACCCAACCAAAATGTTAAATTGTTATAAATTTGCTACATCTTAACTCAATTTTATAAAAGGCAACACTAACAAAACATCCCCTAAGATCTCAACCCTCTTAGCATCTTGGAAGGAAAACAATCAACACCGAATACGCAACATCACTAAAAGACAAAAGAACTAAAATAAATGCAAGAAAAAGAAATATACGTATCATAAAGTATAAGTAAGGTTCATACATTGTTGGCGAGTATATAAGTATAATAGCAAAAAATACATGAATAACCCAAAACACAAAAAAAAATAATGTGACCAAGTATGTGCATATGTGAAGCCTCAAGTGTAATGACCCAACCGGACCGGGTGTTACTTAAAAATATAATTGATGTAATGCTAATATTCCAGAAAATGAACTGAAATACAGGAAATAAGTCTCGTAACATATAATCCGAATCATAACAATAAATCACGTTCTCAATAATTTAAAATATTCGTCCCACAGTCTCGGACCGTTTCCCGTAGCCACATTTATAACACAAGAGAATAATGAGGAAGTCCAACTTTATTATCGATTTACCATACCTGGGTTGGTAAAGAACCACCAACCACACTTCTATTCTTTAGTCCCAAAGCTGCTCACCTGCGGAGGCAATTCCGCGTTAGTGATAAAACCACTAAGCCGCATAATTAAATGAAAAAAAGTCAATAAAATCCCTATTAACATTTCACTCGTTATTATTATTATTATTACACAAGCAAAGAGTACTTATCCCTTAGGTCATTCTGAGATTAGTAATTTGTCTCTCAAGTGGTTTTGAGATTAAGAAATGGCTCCCAGCTCATCCTGAGATTAGGTGGTCTCCCAATTCATCTTGAGATTAGTCATGGTCCCCCAATTCATCTTGAGGTTAAAATCGTCTCCTAGCTCATTCTAAGATTAGGTGGTCTCCCAATTTATCTTGAGATTAGTCATGGTCCCCCAATTCATCTTGAGGTTAAAATCGTCTCCCAGCTTATTCTAAGATTAGACAATTGTCTCCCAGCTCATCCTAAGATTAGGTGGTCTCCAAATTCATCTTAAGATAAGTCATGGTCCCCCAATTTATCTTGAGGTTAAAATCGTCTCCCAACTCATTCTAAGATCAGAGCTGACAAGGGCTACCAATTTGGGAAAATACAAGATATCTTATTGTTATACGAGTTTGGGAAAATATAACATTTCAAATAATAATAAGCACACACATAATAACACACATAGTAATTTTAAAGGTGTGACCCTGTGTCGGACTGAGTCAATTCCTTAGCCCTGATTGCCTTACAGCGCATAGTGGTCGAATCTAGGCTCAAGCTGACTAGGGCTACCAACAAGGGAAAGTACAACATTTCAAATGATTATATGGGCCTGGATATTTCAAACTCGCAGCTGCGACCAATGATCCTAATCTCATCGATAATATAAAATTATACATAAGTATAATTTTATTAGAGTAGGGATACATGCAACTAAATATCTAATATTGTAACGACCCGCCATTTTTCACGATATTGTGGGCCTAACTGGCTAGGTGTTACTCAAAAGTAAAGTAATTATGTCAAAATTTTTTTACAAATAATAACATGTATAAAGATCCCACAGTCTTGGACCGTTTCCCAGCAACCACACTTATTTCTCAATTAAATAAAAAAAGGAGTCCTCATATTTATTTTGCTCCATAGTCTACATGTCAATCACCTAATCTCGTATCTACATACCTGCGGAGGCAATTCCGCATTAGTGATTACAACACTAAGTAGTATAATAGATAAAACAAAACAAGTACATTCCACTATTTCCTTATGTTTATTTTAATATGCGGTGGAGCGATTCTGCTATACTCCAAAACAATGTGGAGGAGGTATCCGCTGTGATCCGCACACCCCGGCCGTAGCCTTTTTTGTGGGGAGGCTACCACTACCGTCTCCAGTGCCAGTGCCTCGCACACCCCGGCCGTAGCCTTTTTGTGGGGTAGCTATCACTGCACTCGGGTGATTGCTATGCCCCGTTTGTGGGGAAGCTCTCACTACCAATTCTAGTGCCTAGTGCCTCGCACACCCCGGCCGTAGCCTTTTTATGGGGCGGCTATCACTGCACTCCAGTGTGTTGGAGGAATCGCTGTGCCTCACTCACCCCGGCCATAGCCTTTTTATGGGGTGGCTATCACTACTCCAAAACAATGTCGATGCATTACAAAATTAACGTACATAACACGACCCAGTGTCGGACTGAGTCAATTCATTGACCCCGGTTGCACTCGGTGCATGGTAGTCGAATCTGGGCTCACGCTAGGCTACCAATAAGGAAAATACGATGTTCTACCTATTATACATACCTGATTTGTGATTACGTCTGACTGTGACCCGTGAACCCTAATACAATAATGGGGAGGTCGCCTGGGACGGAGATGAGGGATGAAATACTCACACAGTAATGGGGAGGTCGCCTGGGACTGTAACGACCCGCCATTTTTCATGATAATATTGTGGGCCTAACTGGCTAGGTGTTACTCAAAATTAAAGCAATTATGTCACAAGCAATTATGTCAAACATTATTAGAAATCATAACTTATAATAAAATCCCACAGTCTTGGACCGTTTCCCAGCAGCCACACTTATTCCTCAATTAAAGAACAAAAAGGAGTCCTCATATTACTTTGCTCCATGCTCTAGTTGTCAATCATCTAATCTCGGATCTGCACACCTGCGGAGGCAATTCCGCGTTAGTGATTACAACACTAAGTAGTATAATAGATAAAACAAACAAGTACATTCCACCATTTTCATATATTTATTTTCATATGCGGTGGAGCGATTCCGCTATACTCCAAAACAATGCGGAGGAGGTGTCCGCTGTGATCCGCACACCCCGGCTGTAGCCTTTTTATGGAGAGGCTACCACTACCGTCTCCAGTACCAGTGCCTCGTACACCCCGGCCGTAGCCTTTTGTGGGGTAGCTATCACTGCACTCGGGTGATTGCTATGCCCCGTTTGTGGGGAAGCTCTCACTACCAATTCTAGTGCCAGTGCCTCGCACACCCCGGCCGTAGCCTTTTTATGGGGAGGCTATCACTGCACTCCAGTGCCAATGCCTTGCACACGCCGGCCGTAGCCTTTTTGTGGGGCGGCTATCACTGCACTCAGGTGATCGCTATGCCCCGTTTGTGGGGAAGCTCTCACTGCCAGCTCTAGTGCCAGTGCCTCACACACCCCGGCCGTAGCCTTTTTATGGGCGGCTATCACTGCACTCAGCGCCAGTGCCTCACACACCCCGGCCGTAGCCTTTTTATGGGGCGGCAATCACTGCACTCTAGTGCGATGGAGGAATCGCTGTGCCTCACTCACCCCGGCCGTAGCCTTTTTATGGGGCGGCTATCACTACTCCAAAACAATATCGATGCATCACAAGATTCACACACATAACACGACCCAGTGTCGGACTGAGTCAATTCTTTAACCCCGGTTGCACTTCGTGCATGGTGGTCGAATCTGGGCTCAGGCCGACCTAGGCTACCAAAAAGGAAAATACGATGTTCTACCTATTATACGTACCTGACTTGCGGGTTCGTCCAAATGTAATCCGCTAACCCTAATATGAACTGGGCATAAAATTATACATTAGTATAATTTTACTCGCGTCGAAAATGCATGCATCTAAATATTTAATATATGCCACATTAATTAATTTATTTAATTCGATAAGGTTCAACACTTCTTTATTTAATTAATTATGCTATCGCGTAATTTCTACGCGTTTATATTTTATTGATCCATTATTTTACTTTACGAATTTATTATAAGAATAATCGTTTTATTTATCAAAAATAACTTTTTATG
>JAURVB010002516.1:0-65377 GCA_033002965.1 Piper betle | reverse complement strand
CCCATCTTCAATGGCCCATCTAAGCATCCCAGGCCCAACCCACTTATCACCAATCTATGGCACTCCCCTTACCCTCTATATCACCGCTCCTTCCTCAGTCTTCTTCTCCGCCTCCGGCGACCGCTATCGGTGTTTGCAGTTGAAACTCTCCGGTTGTTGCTCTCATCTCTGCGGTGAAATTGTTTTCCTCGTTCGCGCTTCTTGAAGTCTGTGACAACCGAATTGTCATGCCCAACGAGGAGTTAAAGTAGATAGTCCGAATTTTAGATTGGAATAGTTTGCTTTTTATCCGTGAATTTATTATTGTAACAGTACTTGCTTGTAGCGCTTGTTTTTTTAGATGGAAAATTTGCGTGTTTGATTGTTCTGTGCATGGCTCTGCGGTTAAATTTCTGATAGTAATTACCTCTGTTGTTTATTATTGTGTGAGTTATGAGTGGAAATCGTAGTTTATTGCTCATTAGAACATTGATATTCAAATTGGTTGTTTGGAAAATTGAGCCACTAGTAGATGAGTGATCACTTCTCGCTGCATTGAATTTCTCTATATCATAAAGAAAGTCACAAGTTTGGAGCTGAACAAGCTAGATTTGGATTAAAAAGAAAAAGTAGAGAGTAGGAGAAAGAAAACAAAATTAGTACGCAAGGTTGCTCGTGTCATTTTTATGTCTGTATTGTTGGTGTATTTTCAAGTTTAGCTGCAATGATGTACTCATGAGATCACATTTCTGTCCTTTTTTTATATTTGAATTGCCTGCCAATCAAAAAATCACATTGCCTGTTGTTGATTTGTTGCTGATAAATCCTCTGGATTCAGAAAAGGTTATGCCACTAGTTCCGTTAAATATAATGTGTTAGTCCAACTATGATCCTGTTCGGATGAGTTGTGTGGGAATTGGCTGTATATTATCTTTAGTTTTGCTCTGATAGCTTATGTAGTTTAATATTTTTGTCAGCGGTTTACGTTTCAATTGCATGATCAACCTAAACTTTCTGAATTATTCTCCCAGCACTGAGATTAGAGACTGCCCCTTGGAAAGATTGCGTTCCTGAGAATTTCATTTATGTAGAACTCGCCTCAGCTTTAGTTGAGGAAGTTGGTTGGAAGCAGGTGACCAGTGCCTTCAGATTTCTTGCCATGAATTCTTGTTCCACATCCCATCACCTGATCCATATCAATTTGGGTTTCAAGACACCTCAGTTTCATAGAGGCTACTCTAAGATGTCTCCTCTCATGCGAGACAGAGGCAAGAACAGGAAACCCTTGCAGAGGGGAAGAATCAGCACCGAAGCAATCCAAGCCGTCCAAGCACTTAAGCGATTCAAAGGCGATGAAGTATCGCTGCAGAGTGTCCTCGGGTCCAAGGTCGGGCGTCTGGTGAAGACAGATCTCATGGCAGTCCTTCATGAACTCCATAGGCAGGATGAGTCTCTCTTAGCTCTCCAGGTCCCCTTTCTATCATTTGATCTCTCACATAAAATGGTGCCCTTCTGAATTCAATGACATGAGAAAAGTTGCTGATTTAGGTGTTCAAGGGTGTTCGCTCCGAGTACTGGTACAAACCAAAAGTATCTCTGTATGCCGAGATGGTGAGAACATTGGCCCTGAATGAGCAATCGGAAGAAGTATCACTGGTTGTTTCCTGGCTAAAGAAGGAGATGCACTTGGAGGCCGGCGATGTTGAAGGGTTTAACTCCCTTTTGGTGGTTCTGATCGAGTTTGATTATGTTCAATCTGCCATGGAGTGTTTCCACCTGATGAAGGTGGTGGGCTGTGAGCTGCAAGAAACAACATTCAGAATTTTGGTGAATGCCTTCGATGCAAAAAATCTAACGGGACTTTCGGAAATGATTCGACGGGAAGCTCTGGATTACTTAGGAGAACAAATAAATCATTATTCTGATGAAGAAGTGGTCGGTTTGGATTGCAAGTGTTGTTGATCATTTCATACGTTCAGGAATTCAAATGCCAGGAAACGTCAATGCATCCACATTAAGATCATCCCTCTTTGGCCAAGAACTTTTGAGATATCGCCTTTTTCATTCCTAACATCTGCTACGCTTTGTGTTGTGTCACTTTTGTGGGGGCTAACTGGGGAATGAAAACGTTGATGCCTAAATGATTGCACCCGTCCAAGAGCTAAGACGCTCATTTGCTAGGCTTTTTTTCTTTGAACTTTTTGTAACGACAGGTTATTTGCTATTCGTTACATCATCCACTTAATTAGTTGTACCTGGTTAAGGGGAATTTTATATTTTATAAGCGGATTCATCTTCACCCACTCAAAATCAACTGTCTTTTATAATTAAAATCATATTTATCAATTGAAGAGGGTAATTGGATTGAGTGTGTTTATTTTGTTAGGCCACATGCAGAGTCCTAATAGGGTCTTTGGTAAGGGGCGTGACTATATATTTTTAATACATGTAATATTAATGGTATCATTCCAAGATTGATAAAATAATCTTAAGAATTAAGACGTTTCGTAGCATGTTGACGTATCAGTCCAAGATTGCTAAAATAATCTTAAGAATTAAGTTGTTTCGTAGCATGTTGATGTCATGCTTGGCATACTAATCACTTAAGCGGCTGCTAAAATTTGTCAACGTTTTGAGTGTGACGCAAGGCGAATGTGAACAAAACTTTGTCTTTGCAAATATTGAAAATTTATTTCCAACCTATTAGATGTTACTAGGAAGGTCCCCCCCTCCATTTTCATTTCTTATACATAGAACATCAACCTCCAGCAATTTCTCACTTCATCAGGTTGCCCTACGAGTAACCTTGACGTTGACCATGGCGAGGTCCCGGCGGGAAGGAGGTGCTCGTTGAAGGAAATGAAGACTGTGGGGGGTATCATCGCTCTTGGAGCTCTCTTTGCAAGTGTTCTTGTCGTCTCCATTTCCGTCCGTGGAGACAAAGGCCGGCCTATGCTCATCCTTGCCACCATTCTTCTTGGCCTCGCCTTCATTGTAAGCATTGCCGTTTACGCTGTCTGCTACCATCTCCGCGCCCGCCATGCAGTTCATCCTTTGCCTTAAAATTGAACGATCATGTAGATTAATATAGACCCAACTCGTGTACTTCCGATTCTTGCATTGTAAAAGATCATGTCAAACTTAAATCATTTCTCTATCATGATTCTTGCATTTCTATATATTATTATAACACACAATTCACCAATCCTAGCATGCAATTCTAATAATCAAAACTTTCAAATAATTAAATTAAAATAAATTATACCTCGCGTCGTCGAAAATCGGAGACGGCTAGGGTTTCCGTTTCGTAGCTCGAAACTCGAATTCGGCACCTAGCGGCGTCCGAAGTCCGATCAGATTGGACCGGGTGCGTTCGGCGGATGATCCGGCGAATTTCCCACAAATCCAATTTCCGGCGGTTCCGGCGGTTTTCCGGCAAGTGTCGGCGGTTTTCCGGCAAGTGTCGGCGATTTTCCGGCGGATTCCGACGGTTTTTCGGCGATGATTTGGGACGGGGCAATCAGGGGGTCTATCGGCACCAGCTCGACGAGCTTGGTCCAATGGTGGTGTCAAACAGGGTAGCCGAGGCGGCGATGGCCGTCGACGGCGGCGTCAAAAATGGGCGGTGGTGGCGGCGTTCTCCGATCGAGGCTCCGTCCGGCCTCGACGGTGGTCGGGACGATGGGGGAAACGTCGGCGACGTCGAGGGGGTGGTCGTCGGGGTCACAGCGGCGGCGGCGGAATCAGTGGGCGGCGTGTCGCGGTTCGCGGGCGGATTCTGGCGTCGTGGCGAGGTGGTGGCGGCCGAGGCTGTTCGGGGTGGCGCGGTGACGGCAAGGCGGGGCAGGGCGGCGTCGGCCGTGGCGACGGTGGCGCGCGAACAGGGGCGGCGCGGCGGCTAGGGTTTGGGCGTGGGGGAGAAAAGGTCGGGGGTGGAGAAGAAATAGTTGGGTGGCAAACTTGTAATTTAGTATTGACTCGATTCCGACTCGAGTCAAAATAATAACTAGTTCGTAATAAATTCTAAAAAAAATCTAAAAAAATATGGAAAAATCACATAAAATAAAACAAACACAACAACATCCAAATGGCATGGTCTATAACTAATAACCCACCCGAATATAATCAAACGCATCCTAATGCATTATTCGGCCTAAAACTATTTCTACGATCAAACATATAAAAAGAAAAAAATACTGCATACTTTCATATATTCAGATAACTCGCATCTCACCATCTTCTCGACGTTATCATCATATATTCAGGTACACCTGACTCTCATCGCTCATAACTCACGGCTGGTCTCGATTCAGCACGCGATTCATGAAACTGACTCGACTCGAACCAACGGTCGAACCGACTGGTTCGGTAACGTAAAACCCTGACTCGAGTCACGGGTTTTACAAAGCCAGCAGTTTCCATAGACCTTGTGTCGCCGCCTCCTCCTCCACCGCTGCAGCAAAGGACTACTCCAACGACAGCTCCTCTATTTGCCCCCCTTCAGGCGAGGATGAGACCGGACATCAGTGGAACCGCAGCAATAGGTAGCGGGCAGACTACAGGTGGAAGTGGAGCTGCAAGATTTGACGGTATACCAGCAAGTACGGGACCACAAATTCCTCGGTATGAGCAAGGAGAAGGATCGAACAGATCAGTGGATACGAGGAAATTGGGACTGTGGCAGTATGAGAAGTTCGTGAAGAATGGTGGACGACCATTCTTTGGAAAGTTGGATGCGGAAGAGGCATTCTTGTGGATATCGTCAGCCATAGGTGTGTTTGACACTATGGCATGCCCCATGGAGCACCGAGTGTGCATCATCACAGGAGCATTCCAGGACGAAGCCAGGATATGGTGGAGTTCGGTCCAGAATTCTATATTTGCCCATCGTCAGCCCCAGGACATCACATGGGAGGAATTTAGGGCGGAATTTGATGGAAAGTATTTCCCGCCAAACATCAGGAAGAGAAAGGAACGAGAATTCCAGGCGCTGAGGCAGGGACCCATGACGGTGGTACAATACGAGATTAGGTTTAGAGCTCTAGAGAGATTTGCACCAGACTTGGTGTCCACCGAAGAAAGAAGGATAGAGCATTTTTACGAAGGCCTCCATCACGAGATCAGGATGGCTTATTTGGATAGGAAGTTCGCTACTTTCGGTGATGTTGTGAGAGCTGCAGGCGAGGCAGAACGAGTTATAGCTGCTAGACCTCACCAGGATGTTGACCAAAGGCAGCAACCTTCGAGGTCGTATCAGCCAGAGCAGGGAGAACAGCAGAGACATCGGTCAGATGTACCAGTTGCCATGAGGGCTGTGGATGCCCAAGTTCAGAGCTACAGAGCACCCTTCTGTCAGAATTGCCGACGTCATCATGGAGGTGAGTGCAGAGCAGGCACAGATGCATGCTATAGATGCGGTCAGCCAGGACATAGAGCTATAGAGTGCAGAGTGGACACAGACGTATGCTATAGTTGTGGTCAACGAGGGCATAGAGCCGCAACTTGTCCAATTGGCTACACTCAACAGGTGACACTCCCAGCACCTCAGCAGAAACTTGCACTCCCAGCTCCCCAGCAACAACCACAGCAGACAGGCAGAGACCAACAGCCACCGAGGCAGCAGCAGAGAGGACTTGTAGCTATCATGACAGGACAAGAACATCAGGCCTTGGATCAGAGAGGAATGCAAACAACGCCACCAGCAGGACTATCCGTCTTGGTACCACCATGGACAGCTGGGATGGACACAGCCACGATTGCTGAAGCACTGGAGGATACGACAAACGTGACAGGTACGCAAGCGTCTCACTTCAGATTTCATATTTAGTAGATAGCTACCAGAGTGAAACCTCCTTAATCTAAAATTTCGAGGACGAAATTTTTATAAGGAGGGAAGGTTGTAAAACCCGTGACTCGAGTCAGGGTTTTACGTTACCGAACCAGTCGGTTCGACCGTTGGTTCGAGTCGAGTCAGTTTCATGAATCGCGTGCTGAGTCGAGACCAGCCGTGAGTTATGAGCGATGAGAGTCAGGTGTACCTGAATATATGATGATAACGTCGAGAAGATGGTGAGATGCGAGTTATCTGAATATATGAAAGTATGCAGTATTTTTTTCTTTTTATATGTTTGATCGTAGAAATAGTTTTAGGCCGAATAACGCATTAGGATGCGTTTGATTATATTCGGGTGGGTTATTAATTATAGAGCATGCCATTTGGATGTTGTTGTGTTTGTTTTATTTTATGTGATTTTTCCATATTTTTTAAGATTTTTTTAGAATTTATTACGAACTAGTTATTATTTTGACTCGAGTCGGAATCGAGTCAATACTAAATTACAAGTTTGCCACCCAACTATTTCTTCTCCACCCCGACCTTTTCTCCCCCACGCCCAAACCCTAGCCGCCGCGCCGCCCCTGTTCGCGCGCCACCGCCGCCACGGCCGACGCCGCCTGGCCGCCGGTCGACGCCGCCCTGCCCCGCCTTGCCGTCACCGCGCCACCCCGAACAGCCCCGGCCGCCACCACCTCGCCACGACGCCAGAATCCGCCCGCGAACCGCGACACGCCGCCCACTGATTCCCGCCGTCCGGGCCGCGCCGCCGCCGCTGTGACCCCGACGACCACCCCCTCGACGTCGCCGACGTTTCCCCCATCGTCCCGACCACCGTCGAGGCCGGCCGGAGCCTCGATCGGAGAACGCCGCCACCGCCGCCCATTTTCGATGCCGCCGTCGACGGCCATCGCCGCCTCGGCTACCCTGTTTGACACCACCATTGGACCGAGCTCGTCGAGCTGGTGCCGACAGACCCCTGATTGCCCCGTCCCAAATCATCGCCGGAAAACCGGCGGAATCCGCCGGAAAACCGCCGACACTCGCCGGAAAACCGCCGGAACCGCCGGAAATTGGATTTATGGGAAATTCGCCGGATCATCCGCCGAACACACCCGGTCCAATCTGATCGGACTTCGGACACCGCTAGGTGCCGAATTCGAGTTTCGAGCCACAAAACGGAAACCCTAGCCGTCGCCGATTTTCGACGACGCGAGGTATAATTTATTTTAATTTAATTATTTGAAAGTTTTGATTATTAGAATTGCATGCTAGGATTGGTGAATTGTGTGTTATAATAATATATATAAATGTAGATTTGATTAAGGATAAAAATATGAAATTTGTTTGATTGTGTGGTGTTAAAAATAGAAGTTATGAAACTAATTAGGGTTATTAAGTAATAATCATGATCTAATCAAACTAGCTTAAGTAGACTCGCTAGAATTGATATAGGTTGATGTGTGTTGATTGACGTGTGATTGTGTTGATTGTGTGCGTATGCTATAGGATATGTGATTCATCATGCGGGCGTTAGTTTTTAGCTTAATTGTGTAGGTACGGTGTAGGAGCTCGCCGCCTAGGCACGTGGACCCGTTTGGAGCTTCTACCAGGTCCGTTTAGGACTCGTTCTCTGATTTACGCTACTCTCTTGTGTATTTGATTTATTATGTGCAGGACGAGTTAAGTGGCGTCTTATCAAATCCCACTTAACTCGGGCCATTTAGCCAACGATTTTCCGGATTAATAACCCTCGAGGATGAGATCCCTCGAGTTTGTTTTCGAACTTCAGATCCAGTTCACGTTGCCTTCGGGCCTATTGTATAAATCCCAACCCAGACCTATATATATGTATAGTTTTCGTGTTTTTGTGAGAGACTGAATGAGGGAAATCCGACTACCGTGCTACGCGAGCGGGCACGTGTGTGTCGACAGTGGGCTCTGGAATGGTGTGCGGGCCGTTTCATTCCCGAGGGATCTTGACAACTCCACCTTTGAGTTCCTCAAACCCGGAGAAGTGTGGAGGTTCACGAGTACTGCATTGCAGCGCATGTCTAGACTTGTGGTTTCAAAGGGTACTGAAGGCGACTGCCTGAGAGTACTCGGCCTTCGTGCTCAAGGCCAGGAGTAATATGGAAGGTGCAGATGGTGGAAAGGAATGAGATTTGACGCGAGAAGCAATAGAGAAATGGCCGAGGCATGAGAATGTGAAAGATAGGGGGACGCTGTCGACCCGAGGGCGACGGCTCCCGTATGTGCCCTGATGAGAGTTCTTGAGGAAGTATATGGTTTTCATTCAACAGGAGAGTTTGCTCTCCTGTGCCAGATTGATATTAGTTATTTTCCGGGCCGGTAACACTCGTTACTGACGGTTTTTCTATATATTTTTAGGTGAGAAATGCGAGGGATGAAAGCTTTCGGTACTACGGAGGAGCAGCACGGAACCGAGCACACATGTACCTGCCGCGTGTAACGTATAATGACGGTGTGTTATTGCTACGTAAACGATAATTTTGATGTGTTTGCTTGAGTGAATTACTTGTTATGAAACGAACTGATAAATATGAATGAGTAGGGAGCCTTGGAGTACAGACTCGGCTCAGGTAAAAACGAATGAGATGATGGTTGAATGTTAGGGTAGATTATTATGTGTTACTGTATTTTTATAAAATAGTATATATTTTCTTTTGGTTTTTTTCATTTATTATTTTATCTTGTCTTTGCTTGCACGTCATGGCATGTATGTAGGACTCCATTAGAACCCACGCATCCCATCCATGCATTTCATGTTTGCATCTCCATCTTAAAACGCCGAGAGTAGATCCTGGACGGCTTAACCGAACCTAGTAGATTAGCGAACGGTTCGGTCGCCGTTGACATTCCCGGGTCGGTTCGCGGGTGAGCCGAAACGGGGTGTTAGAAGATCCATGTTATAATATGCAATAATGTTCACAGAAATATTTTAGATATATATATATATATATATATATATATATATATTTGTGTATGATTTGGGTTGATAAAGGTTACCCAATTAACGAGAATGATAAAAATATCCTTCTAACTAATTTGATAATGAGAAAATGTGTGTTTTTGCTATTTTTAACTATTAAATAGGAAATTTTCATACTCAACATATTATATACCCACAAAAACCTACTTTGAACTTGGTCATGAACTGTATCCAACGAATGATAATGTCCTCGTATAAATTAATAGCATAGTTACATGAATCAATCATCCCGAATTAATTATTTTAATTTTAAGGGCACCAATCCTCAATTAGGGTTTGGTCAAGTCAGACACCCTGACCATGAGTCTATGATAACCAATTCTTTGATATGATTAGGATCTTGGAGTACCCGTTCGACCATGCCTGCCCGGATCCAAATCTTTCACAGTGGTAGTAACGGCAGTGGCAAACTGCAGATATGGAGACAAACTGGCGGGGTCGCTGGCCCAACTCTTCACCTTTATCTCTTACTTGATTAGAGGTGAGCTTCAAGTTCTGCTCTTCCTCATCTGTAGGGGTAAAGCGTTTGTCTACGTCTATGCTGCAAAATTTTTTACGGACGCGGACGAACACACATACAAATATAAATATCTCATACACTAATGTGAAACATAAAATTAACGTAAGTTAAAAATTTTTAAACTAAAAAATAAATAGAAAGACAAGTTTTTTACTAAAATAAAATTTTAAACAATTTGTTTTAAATGGATCTAATTTACATTATTTTGATTTTTTCTATGATAAGCCAAAGATACGTTCTTTGTTTTTCAAAGCACACTTATAATTTCTAATACAAATAATAAATAAACAACATATTCTTAATTATAAAAAAATTTATATTTAAAAATATAACATAATCTTTGAATTGAAAATATCCTTTGTTTCTCACAAGGCAACTAAAATTCATAATAAAAGTTTTGACAAAGGTATTAAATTAACAATATCTTAAATTTTTCTATGATGAACCAAAGAGATCCCTTCTCTTACACTCCATACTTAAAATTTCCCAGTGCAAATAGTAAATCAACAACATATTCTTAATTATATAAAAAAATCATATTTAAAAATGACATACATCTTGAGTGCTAGAAAATATCTTAGTTTTTTCGAATATAAAAAATATAATAATAAAAGTTATACATATTAATAACTTATTATGCAAACATACTATTCAAAACAAGAATTCTTCAATCTATGTAAAACAAATAAACATTACTAATAACTTAGAAAATAGTATTAGAGAAGAATAAACTATTTTCACGTTGAATTTGACATATGGCACGGACACGAACCGGACATTCGCGGTCGTCCATAGCTTTTGGCCTCCCCTACTCATCTTCTTTCCACACCAACTATAGTATCTGTATGTTTCACTCTTTGCTTTTGCAATTGGGGCAAGCATTTTGATTTGTGGTCATACGGTTTCATTTAAGTCATTGTCTGATGTCGAAGTTGTGGCTTTTCTAATAGGCTTGAATCACTCCACAACGTTGAATTGCTCCACAACGTATTGAGTGTTGAGTTTCCCTCACCCATTCACATTGAAAAACTCAATTACCAGTTTTTGGTTTTTTGGTTATTGCACTAATGGTTGGCATCTGGTATTCCGATGTGTGATTTCGTCCTTTGCGATAGAAGTGTAATGAGTTGGCCTTTAGAATTCTACTCATAATCTTCTATATAAAGGAGAATTCTGATGTTAGAAAAAACATCCTCTTGAGAGCTTTTGAGCACATTTGGCTCATATAAGGAGAGTTTAGAGAAGTTTACATCATCTCAAGTTGAAGTAGGGGTCATCATCTAGGGTGTGAGTTTGATCCAATTTTCTTTTGAGGTGTATGTTAGTTTTCTCAGTTTCTCATATATTGTATTCTCAAGAATTGTATTTTCAGATCTTGTTATTGGTCTGATTTGGGTTAGGAGAGTTTTTCTCTTCGATACTTGATTGTAAGAGTTTTCTTAATCAAAGTTGATCGAGTAGGTTGGTTTTCTTTTCTCTAAATTGGGAGAAAAGTTTCCATCCATTTTTTTCTTGTGTCTCCTATCCATTTTATATTTGTTTTTATTTCATCTTGAGGGGAAATATTTTCTGGGTTGTTTCCGCTGAAGCGTCTATTTCCCAACAAGCGGCATCAGAGCTTGGTTATCTTTGGTTCGTTTGTTTGTCTTGGTTTGGGTAGTAACCTTTTGTGTCAAGATGAATGATGAGAAACATGTGAAGATGGTCGCCCTTAAAGGTAAGTCAAATTGGCATTACTGGAAGGGTCGTATGATTGATTATTTATTCACTAAGGATTTATATGATCCAATTCTTGGTCCTCCTAAGTCGACCAGTCCACCGTTGAGTGCTACTCCGGTTGTGACTGATGAAGGGACAGCTTCGTCAAGTTCCAGTCCACCGGTGACTGATGAAGGGAATGCTACTTTGATTCCTCCTCTACCTACTGCTAAGGTTGAGTCGAGGGTCACCGCTGAATGGATCAAGATGGACAGAAAATGCATGGCTTTGATCAGACAATGGTTAGAACAGAACGTATATAACCATGTGTCGGGAACAAAGACAGCTAAGGAGCTTTGGGATAAGCTCTTGTATATGTATGAGAGAGACACTCCTGGAAACCGAAATTTGCTGGTCAGAAGATTGATGAATCTTCGGTATAAGGATGGGGCAGAAGTCAGCGACTTCATCAATGAGATGCAAGGTATATTAACTCAATTATCTAGTTTGAATATGCCTCTTGATGATGCTTGGCAAGCTTGTCTATTATTGAATACTTTACCAGAGTCTTGGGAACCTTTAGTTATTTCTTTGAATAATGTTGACAAGCAGCTGACTTTTGATATGGTTTCAAGTTGCCTTTTGAGTGAAGAAGTGAGAAGGAAAACACAACAGGTAACCTTCTCTAATTCATCCCAATCTTTGGTTTCTGAATTTAGTCCTCGAGGAAGATCAAAAAGTAGGAATCCAAGTGGAAGAGATAAGAGTAGAGGAAGGTCTAAATCCAGAAACAAGACCTTCAAGTGTTTTTATTGTGATAAAGCCGGCCATAAGAAACAGTACTGTTACAAATACAAGAAAGATCTAAGAAATGGTAAGGTGATTGACAATAAGAGTGAAGATGATAAGACTGCCAATGTTGCAACAGAAGATATACTAATCATACTTGATGAAGGAAATGATTGTTTGACAACTAATGATGATATTAGTTGGGTGATTGATTCTGGCGCATCGTTTCATGCTACCCCATGTAAAGATTTCTTCAACACCTATGTGACAACTGATCTAGGTGTGGTGAAGATGGGCAACAATGGGACGTCTAAAATTGTTGGTCATGGTGATGTGCATATTGTGACCAATTCTGGTTGCAAACTTGTTTTGAAAAATGTACGTCATATTCCTGATTTAAGATTGAATTTGATGTCAACAGGTGTGCTAGATGATGAGGGCTATGTTTCACAATTTTCATGTGGCTTATGGAAATTGGTGAAAGGTTCTCTAGTGGTTGCTAAAGGGAAGAAGTATGGTGGTCTTTATAGGACTACATCTAGTCTGGTTCACGGGGAGGTTAATGTTACCTCTACTACTCTCACAGCTGATTTGTGGCATAGAAGGTTGGGACACATGAGTGAAAAGGGGCTAGAATTTTTGAAAAAGAAGAACTATCTTCCACAACTTGATCAGACAACACTAAGCTCTTGTGATCATTGTTTGGCTGGAAAACAACGTAGGGCTTCTTTTGTATCTACTAGCAAAAGGAAGACACAAATACTTGAACTTGTATATTCTGATGTATGTGGGCCAATGGAGATAAAGTCTTTTGGTGGAGCCTCTTATTTTGTCACTTTTATTGATGATGCTTCAAGGAAGGTATGGTGTTACTGTTTGAAGAATAAAAGTGATGTGTTTAATACTTTCAAATCATTTCATGTTCTTGTAGAGAGAAACAGGAAAACTTTGAAATGTTTGAGAAGTGATAATGGAGGTGAATATTGTTCTAATGAGTTTCAGGTTTATTGTGACAAACATGGCATTCGGCATGAGAAGATTGTTCCCTATACTCCACAATTGAATGGAGTGGCTGAGAGAATGAACAGAACAATTCAAGAAAGGGTTAGGTGTATGCTTTCTACAGCAAAATTACCTAAAGAATTTTGGGCTGAAGCTATTTGTACTGCTTGTTATTTAATTAACAGGTCTCCTACACTTGCTTTAAATGGAGATGTTCCAGAAAAAGTTTGGACTGGTAGGGAGGTAAAATACACTCATTTAAGGGTGTTTGGTTGTAAAGCCTTTGTACATATGCCAAAGGAACTAAGGTCTAAGCTTGATGCTAAGACATTTGAATGCATATTTCTGGGTTATGGGGATAAAGAGTTTGGTTTCAGACTTTGGGATCCTAAGGAGAAAAAGATTGTTCGAAGCCGGGATGTGGTGTTTCGAGAGAATCAGTTTCTAGAGGACTTTGGGAATGAAACAACTACCCAAAGTGATACTCAGGATTATGTTGTGAAGGTTAAGACTTCATCTGCTCCTCCAACGGTTGTAGAGGATATTGTTCAAGAAGTAGCTGAACAGATTGATGAAGAAGTCAGAGATGACATTCCTATATTTTTGCCTCGTGACGGTGAAGGTGAGGATAATGACATTTCTAATGATATAGTTCCTGATGTTGTTGATGAACAGGTACATGATGATGATCAGGCTGTTGATCAAGGGGAGGCTGATGCTACTAGAACAAAATCTGGTAGAATTGTTAAGCCATCCACAAAGTATCCAAAGTCTACTTATGTGACTCTCACAGAAAGTGGTGAGCCTGAAGACTTCAGTGAAGCTCTTAGTCACAAAGAGAAAGACAAATGGGTAAGTGCCATGCGAGATGAATTAAAGTCATTGCATGAGAACAAGACGTATGAGCTTGTGAATCTTCCTAAGGGGAGAAAGGTCTTGAAGAATAAGTGGGTTTATCGGCTTAAGTATGAAGAAGGTAACTCACAACCAAGGTACAAGGCAAGACTTGTGGTGAAAGGTTTCGGGCAAAAGAAAGGTATTGACTTTGACGAAATTTTCTCACCTGTTGTAAAAATGTCTTCAATCCGTTGTGTGCTAGGTTTAGCTGCAAGTATGGATTTAGAGGTTGAACAGTTAGATGTGAAGACTGCATTTCTCCATGGTGATCTTGATGAAACAATATATATGGAACAACCTGAGGGTTTTATAGATAAGGAAAAGAAACAGATGGTGTGTAGATTGAAGAAGAGCTTGTATGGCCTGAAGCAAGCTCCTAGACAGTGGTATAAGAAGTTTGACTCTTTTATGGATAGTCAAGGCTACAACAAAACTGTTTCTGACAATTGTGTTTTTATCAAGAAATTTGGGAAAAATGACTTTATCATTTTGCTTCTTTATGTTGATGATATGTTGATTATTGGACAGGACAAATCAAATATTGCAGATTTGAAGGAAAAATTAGGCAAATCCTTTGCTATGACGGATTTGGGTCCTGCTAAGCAAATTCTTGGCATATCTATCCGGCGAGATAGAAAAGCTAAGAAAATTTGGTTATCTCAAGAAAAATACATTGAGAAAATTCTTGAGCGATTCAGCATGAAGGAAGCCAAGCCAGTTTCTATTCCACTAGGAGCTCAATTCAAGTTAAAGAAGGGTGAGCTAAGTGAAGCAGAAGTAAATGAAATGAAGAATGTGCCTTATGCATCTGCTGTAGGGAGCCTTATGTATGCTATGGTTTGTACCAGACCAGACATAGCGTATGCTGTCAGGGCAGTAAGTAGACATTTGTCTAATCCTGGTAAAGAACATTGGCAAGCAGTTAAGTGGATATTGAGATATTTGAGAGGTACTTCCAAGCTAAGTTTATGCTTTGGGGGAGGTAAGCCTATCTTATCATGTTATACTGATGCAGATATGGCTGGTGATCTTGACTCTAGGAGATCTACTTCTGGGGTTGTTGTTACTTTTGCAGGTGGCGCTGTTTCTTGGCAATCCAAATTGCAAAAGTGTGTTGCTCTATCCACAACTGAAGCTGAATTCATTGCAGTTACAGAAGCTTGCAAAGAAGTTCTATGGTTGAAAAGATTTTTGAATGAAATTGGGATACTTCAAGATAAGTATGAGGTACTTTGTGATAGTCAAAGTGCTATACATTTGAGTAAGAACTCTAGTTTTCATTCAAAGAGTAAACACATAGATGTTCGATATTATTGGATAAGAGATGTGTTGGAGAGAAAGTTGTTAGAGTTGAACAAGGTGCACACTGACAAGAACATCTCTGATATGTTAACCAAGATTGTGACAAAGGACAAACATTTATTTTGTCGAAGTGGAGCTGGTATGGAGAATTTTGCTACCACTTATGTCTAGTTAGCTCATGGATTCGTGAAGGGGAGGATTTGTTGAGTTTCCCTCACCCATTCACATTGAAAAACTCAATTACCAGTTTTTGGTTTTTGGTTATTGCACTAATGGTTGGCATCTGGTATTCCGATGTGTGATTTCGTCCTTTGCGATAGAAGTGTAATGAGTTGGCCTTTAGAATTCTACTCATAATCTTCTATATAAAGGAGAATTCTGATGTTAGAAAAAACATCCTCTTGAGAGCTTTTGAGCACATTTGGCTCATATAAGGAGAGTTTAGAGAAGTTTACATCATCTCAAGTTGAAGTAGGGGTCATCATCTAGGGTGTGAGTTTGATCCAATTTTCTTTTGAGGTGTATGTTAGTTTTCTCAGTTTCTCATATATTGTATTCTCAAGAATTGTATTTTCAGATCTTGTTATTGGTCTGATTTGGGTTAGGAGAGTTTTTTTCTTCGATACTTGATTGTAAGAGTTTTCTTAATCAAAGTTGATCGAGTAGGTTGGTTTTCTTTTCTCTAAATTGGGAGAAAAGTTTCCATCCATTTTTTTCTTGTGTCTCCTATCCATTTTATATTTGTTTTTATTTCATCTTGAGGGGAAATATTTTCTGGGTTGTTTCCGCTGAAGCGTCTATTTCCCAACATTGAGCTCGCACAGCTATATTTGTTTAATTTTATTCCGTAAAATATACGAATAAACGTGCTATTTGTGAAATATTCTGTTTTGAATCAATTGGTGAAGAAGTTATATCCAGTTTTGAATCAATATCAATGTATAAGTGTCATGATTTAACGATATGAAATACATTTTTTCATTGATTTTAGATCTTTTATGTGATTGGACTATTTAGTGAAGTACGGCAATGCCAATTTCTTTCCCCTCTTGATTGCCAGCATACAAGCATCATGGGATTGAGAGTATATGTAGAGCAATTGAAAGATAAGAATTGTAGATTCGATGGATATACGCAGCAAATTGACTTAATAGACCAACAAGTTACTGAATTGGAAGCTGCAGTATCAAGCTACACAAACATGTCACATTCTTGGAATCAAAGATCCAAGTTGCTTGTGGAAGCAATTCTTTTGATATTTCTCCGGGTATCTCGTTATCCCGTTACCACACTAACAGGGCAAAAAGGAATTTGAGTTAGATTTGTCCAATGATTTTTCTTGTTGCATCTAAGGGGGTAATAGACTTTCTTGGCTCCTTAATGATTCTAAAAGGATGTGATGTTTTGTGATGCCCCTGCCTCAAAACATTGCATCTTTTTATTTTTTTTGCCTTACCTCTTTTCCGAGCATTCATCCTTTCTCCCCCACGAAGATCCCACCCTTACCAAACTTAGCATCCCTAGCGTCTATTTTCCTTGTTAGCGTGCTGCCTCTTCCATGCCATGGCCTCCTTTCTACCATCACAGCATCCCAGGTTTGGCCGTCGACCGCCACTCTCAAGAAACCCTCACAAATTTCGCCCACAAGAGTTCAGGTGAAGTTACAATGCCTACAAAAGTCTATGCCGCCACCGCTCGCCATCTTCGCCTTCCCACCTTTATCACCCATTGTCTGCTTCGTTGGTGACGCGACACTGGGCTTCCTGTGCCTCCACTGTTTTTGGCAACTCCGAGAGCAACGAACGCCTCGACCTTGACCTGCCCTCGCAATTGGCATGGCTCCATCTTCAATGCCAAGAGCAAGAAGACCAACCTTGTCATCCGTACTTGGATCTGCATCTTCTTGGTCAATAATTAGATTTAGCCGATTTTATTACTATTTAAATCATAGTTATGACACTCAAAATTTATTGAGTTTCAGGTAGCTATAGAGTTAATAATTAGGCAATTAGTTACTCAAACTCATGACTTGTCACAACAAGCGTAAAATACAACACAGTAATTATAATCTGGTTACAAGCTTTTATTTTGTAATATGTTTCAGCTGCCGTGGAAAAAAAACCATCAAGAAGAGTTTGAATATACAAAAACATCAATAAGAGTTAAAAAATTAATAAAAAAGAGTTATTTTTTGTGGAAAGTCAATTAATTGTCACCATTGAATATAACTGCCACATCAGCACTAACCCGTTTAATCTCAACCCCAATGTATAATATTGGACTTTTAAGTGGTACTGAATATATTTGGTTCAGTTGGTCTAACAAGGTTAAACTATATTTTTAAATATTAAATAAAATATTTTATTAAATATTAAAAATATATTTTATCATTAATATTTTATTAAATATCGATTAAATTACTGAAGTTTTCAATAAAAACCTGAATTTTACAAAAAGTTCATACTAAATAGTACAAAAGCTTAAAGTATTGGATACGGTATTTAAAACCATGAATATTTCCCCACAACTCACGTAAGAAACCGTGATTTGTTAGATAAGGCCCATCTTCAATGGCCCATCTAAGCATCCCAGGCCCAACCCACTTATCACCAATCTATGGCACTCCCCTTACCCTCTATATCACCGCTCCTTCCTCAGTCTTCTTCTCCGCCTCCGGCGACCGCTATCGGTGTTTGCAGTTGAAACTCTCCGGTTGTTGCTCTCATCTCTGCGGTGAAATTGTTTTCCTCGTTCGCGCTTCTTGAAGTCTGTGACAACCGAATTGTCATGCCCAACGAGGAGTTAAAGTAGATAGTCCGAATTTTAGATTGGAATAGTTTGCTTTTTATCCGTGAATTTATTATTGTAACAGTACTTGCTTGTAGCGCTTGTTTTTTTAGATGGACAAATTTGCGTGTTTGATTGTTCTGTGCATGACTCTGCGGTGAAATTTCTGATAGTAATTACCTCTGTTGTTTATTATTGTGTGAGTTATGAGTGGAAATCGTAGTTTATTGCTCATTAGAACATTGATATTCAAATTGGTTGTTTGGAAAATTGAGCCACTAGTAGATGAGTGAATTGAATTTCTATATATCATAAAGAAATTCATAAGTTTGGAGCTGAACAAGCTTGATTTGGATTAAAAAGAAAAAAGTACACAGTAGGAGAAAGACAACAAAATTAGTAAGCAAGGTTCCTCGTGTCATTTTTATGCCTGTATCGTTGGTTTATTTTCAAGTTTAGCTGCAATGATGTACTCATGAGATCACATTTCTGTCTTTTTTTATATTTGAATTGCCTGCCAATCACAAAGTCACATTGCCTGTTGTTGATTTGTTGCTGATAAATCCTCTGGATTCGAAAAGGTTATGCCACTAGTTCCGTTAAATATAATGTGTTAGTTCAACTATGATCCTGTTCGGATGAGTTGTGTGGGAATTGGCTGTATATTATCTTTAGTTTTGCTCTGATAGCTTATGTAGTTTAATTTTTTGTCAGTGGTTTACGTTTCAATTGCATGATCAACCTAAATTTTCTGAATTATTCTCCCAGTACTGAGATTAGAGACTGCCCCTTGGATAGATTGCGTTCCTGAGAATTTCATTTATCTAGAACTCGCCTAAGCTTTAGTTGAGGAAGTTGGTTGGAAGCAGGTGACCAGTGCCTTCAGATTTCTTGCCATGAATTCTTGTTCCACATCCCATCACCTGATCCATATCAATTTGGGTTTCAAGACACCTCAGTTTCATAGAGGCTACTCTAAGATGTCTCCTCTCATGCGAGACAGAGGCAAGAACAGGAAACCCTTGCAGAGGGGAAGAATCAGCACCGAAGCAATCCAAGCCGTCCAAGCACTTAAGCGATTCAAAGGCGATGAAGTATCGCTGCAGAGTGTCCTCGGGTCCAAGGTCGGGCGTCTGGTGAAGACAGATCTCATGGCAGTCCTTCATGAACTCCATAGGCAGGATGAGTCTCTCTTAGCTCTCCAGGTCCCCTTTCTATCATTTGATCTCTCACATAAAATGGTGCCCTTCTGAATTCAATGACATGAGAAAAGTTGCTGATTTAGGTGTTCAAGGGTGTTCGCTCCGAGTACTGGTACAAACCAAAAGTATCTCTGTATGCCGAGATGGTGAGAACATTGGCCCTGAATGAGCAATCGGAAGAAGTATCACTGGTTGTTTCCTGGCTAAAGAAGGAGATGCACTTGGAGGCCGGCGATGTTGAAGGGTTTAACTCCCTTTTGGTGGTTCTGATCGAGTTTGATTATGTTCAATCTGCCATGGAGTGTTTCCACCTGATGAAGGTGGTGGGCTGTGAGCTGCAAGAAACAACATTCAGAATTTTGGTGAATGCCTTCGATGCAAAAAATCTAACGGGACTTTCGGAAATGATTCGACGGGAAGCTCTGGATTACTTAGGAGAACAAATAAATCATTATTCTGATGAAGAAGTGGTCGGTTTGGATTGCAAGTGTTGTTGATCATTTCATACGTTCAGGAATTCAAATGCCAGGAAACGTCAATGCATCCACATTAAGATCATCCCTCTTTGGCCAAGAACTTTTGAGATATCGCCTTTTTCATTCCTAACATCTGCTACGCTTTGTGTTGTGTCACTTTTGTGGGGGCTAACTGGGGAATGAAAACGTTGATGCCTAAATGATTGCACCCGTCCAAGAGCTAAGACGCTCATTTGCTAGGCTTTTTTTCTTTGAACTTTTTGTAACGACAGGTTATTTGCTATTCGTTACATCATCCACTTAATTAGTTGTACCTGGTTAAGGGGAATTTTATATTTTATAAGCGGATTCATCTTCACCCACTCAAAATCAACTGTCTTTTATAATTAAAATCATATTTATCAATTGAAGAGGGTAATTGGATTGAGTGTGTTTATTTTGTTAGGCCACATGCAGAGTCCTAATAGGGTCTTTGGTAAGGGGCGTGACTATATATTTTTAATACATGTAATATTAATGGTATCATTCCAAGATTGATAAAATAATCTTAAGAATTAAGACGTTTCGTAGCATGTTGACGTATCAGTCCAAGATTGCTAAAATAATCTTAAGAATTAAGTTGTTTCGTAGCATGTTGATGTCATGCTTGGCATACTAATCACTTAAGCGGCTGCTAAAATTTGTCAACGTTTTGAGTGTGACGCAAGGCGAATGTGAACAAAACTTTGTCTTTGCAAATATTGAAAATTTATTTCCAACCTATTAGATGTTACTAGGAAGGTCCCCCCTCCATTTTCATTTCTTATACATAGAACATCAACCTCCAGCAATTTCTCACTTCATCAGGTTGCCCTACGAGTAACCTTGACGTTGACCATGGCGAGGTCCCGGCGGGAAGGAGGTGCTCGTTGAAGGAAATGAAGACTGTGGGGGGTATCATCGCTCTTGGAGCTCTCTTTGCAAGTGTTCTTGTCGTCTCCATTTCCGTCCGTGGAGACAAAGGCCGGCCTATGCTCATCCTTGCCACCATTCTTCTTGGCCTCGCCTTCATTGTAAGCATTGCCGTTTACGCTGTCTGCTACCATCTCCGCGCCCGCCATGCAGTTCATCCTTTGCCTTAAAATTGAACGATCATGTAGATTAATATAGACCCAACTCGTGTACTTCCGATTCTTGCATTGTAAAAGATCATGTCAAACTTAAATCATTTCTCTATCATGATTCTTGCATTTCTATATATTATTATAACACACAATTCACCAATCCTAGCATGCAATTCTAATAATCAAAACTTTCAAATAATTAAATTAAAATAAATTATACCTCGCGTCGTCGAAAATCGGAGACGGCTAGGGTTTCCGTTTCGTAGCTCGAAACTCGAATTCGGCACCTAGCGGCGTCCGAAGTCCGATCAGATTGGACCGGTTGCGTTCGGCGGATGATCCGGCGAATTTCCCACAAATCCAATTTCCGGCGGTTCCGGCGGTTTTCCGGCAAGTGTCGGCGGTTTTCCGGCAAGTGTCGGCGATTTTCCGGCGGATTCCGACGGTTTTTCGGCGATGATTTGGGACGGGGCAATCAGGGGGTCTATCGGCACCAGCTCGACGAGCTTGGTCCAATGGTGGTGTCAAACAGGGTAGCCGAGGCGGCGATGGCCGTCGACGGCGGCGTCAAAAATGGGCGGTGGTGGCGGCGTTCTCCGATCGAGGCTCCGTCCGGCCTCGACGGTGGTCGGGACGATGGGGGAAACGTCGGCGACGTCGAGGGGGTGGTCGTCGGGGTCACAGCGGCGGCGGCGGAATCAGTGGGCGGCGTGTCGTGGTTCGCGGGCGGATTCTGGCGTCGTGGCGATGTTAATGGTATCATTCCAAGATTGATAAAATAATCTTAAGAATTAAGTTGTTTCGTAGCATGTTGATGTCATGCTTGGCATACTAATCACTTAAGCGGCTGCTAAAATTTGTCAACGTTTTGAGTGTGACGCAAGGCGAATGTGAACAAAACTTTGTCTTTGCAAATATTGAAAAATTTATTTCCAACCTATTAGATGTTACTAGGAAGGTCCCCCCCTCCATTTTCATTTCTTATACATAGAACATCAACCTCCAGCAATTTCTCAATTCATCAGGTTGCCCTACGAGTCTCGCCGGAGAATGGATCAGATGAATCTTGACGTTGACCATGGCGAGGTCCCGGCGGGAAGGAGGTGCTCGTCGAAGGAACTGAAGACTGTGGGGGTTATCATCGCTCTTGGAGCTCTCTTTGCAAGTGTTCTTGTCGTCTCCATTTCCATGTGTAGAGAGCAAGACCGGCCTATGTTCATCCTTGCCACCATTCTTCTTGGCCTCGCCTTCATCGTAAGCATTGCCGTTTACGCTGTCTGCTACCATCTCCGCCCCCGCCATGCAGTTCATCCTTTGCCATAACATTGAACGATCACATAGATTAATATAGCCCCAACTCGTGTACTTCCGATTCTTGCATTGTAAAAGATCATGTAAAATTTAATCATTTCTCTATCATGATTCATGAAGCCTGCAAATCAGCTATCCCCACCTTTAATGTTGGGATCTTTATTTGTCAATGATTGAAGAAAAACAAAGAAAGAAAAACAGGAATCAAGCCCCGCCGTAAATGTAGTGAATGGGCAAGTAAGTGAGAAACAAGCCGAGAGAAGTAAGATTCCACCACTATTAACTGGAACACTGTAGCAGCAAGGGGCAAACAGAAAAGACGACCACCGAGCATTGAATTGAGCCTTCCTAGCCTGCTTCCAAGTTCCATCTTCCCTTATCTCCTCTTCCCGTCTCTCCCACCAATCAATTCAGATCAGATTTGAAGAGATCATGGCCGACCACTTAAGCAACATCTTCCTTCGCCCCGGTCGGGGACCGGGAGCCGCAGAGCGCCTACAACCAGGAGTCCCCATTCCAAGCTCTCAAGAATTCGCTCGACGAGCCCCCACCCGACCCTTTGCACATGGATGCATCGAAAAGACGACTCCTCCTCCCTCCCAACACTCCCTCCACGCATACGAACCTGCAACCTCCGTCCAGCAAGCTCTCGCCCCTCGCCACGACCACCGCATACGAACCTGCAACCTCCGTCCCCAAGCTCACCTCTTCTCTAAAGTCATCCACCACCGCTCCATCATCTTGGTTTCTCCCGTAAACGGGGAGTTCATCCATTTAATGAAATAAAAGATAATTTATATTATTGTTCACAATTTTTTTATATTTTAGGGATAGCAATTAAACGTCTCTAAGAATCTATTCGGATATAGTTAGAAACCGTCTTCTTTTTATCTTCTATATTTTGATAGTACGATCAAAGACTTAATCTCTTAAGTGATTGATGGAAGTACGGAAAAGAATAGTTTTTTTCTATTTTTTAAATCACATGAGTTAATATATTTTAATTAATATTCTATGTATCTAATAAGTTGAACATATTATTTAGTTTGAACAAAAGACTTCTGCCAATACTCTAACCGCTAATTAGGTTATTTATTATAATAAAAAAGACGGTCATTAAAACCAGATACGAAGATTATAAATAGAATATTACTTTCATGCGACGTTTTCCTCGTCATTAAAGATAAAATTTTACTAAAAGAAAATTTTTATATAATAAAGATTTCACCGGTGAAGTACTCTCAAGAAAATTTTTATAGAATAAAGATTTCACCGGTGATTTACTCTCATACCAATTTCTGATCCGTGAATGTTTATTTACTAATATCTTGTTATCGTGATCGTGCATGATTGAATAAGCCATGAAAGGCCACACATGACTTAGAAATTCGTTCAATTGGACTAACTTAAGAAATCTATATCTTATAGTTCAATTAAATTTTGTTAGTTACGTAATGTAGTTCAAAATTAATAAAATGGATATGTACATTTATTATTAGTTTATATAATGTAATAAGTCCATTGTAAGTTAACAACTCATTAAAATTAATTTGTTTGCTTCATGGGTTTTTATATAAGTAATGATCACTTATCTATTTTAGTTTATACTAATGTTATAAAATATTTTATGAAAGATTAGCCAATTAAATTTTAACACAAGCAAATTATGGGTTAAGTACTACCATTGTTGGACTATTAAGTGTCACATGATTTATTATGATGTTTGCCCAAGTAATCCATTGAGTTAATAATTATGCTTCCACTTGACGTTTTATTTTAATATTGTTATGCACATTATTAATTGCTTATGATAGTTTAGTTTGTTAGTCACTTAAATGGTCGAACTTGTATAGTTATGATTTATTGTGAATAATAAGTCATTTATTGATAGTTTAATGTGTAACACCCAGTTTTTATTTACCTGCGAACCAAACTAGAAATGCTAGTAGCGACCAAACTATATACTAATCTACTTAATTCAGTTAAGCCCACTTAGATTTAACATCAACTTCTTAAAATGGTGACACAATCGTTCAATATATGGATACAATATTTAGGCGCTATCGTGGTTCTAGATGCATGTTATAATATGTAATAATGTTCACAAAAATATTTTAGATATATATATATATATATATATATAATTTTTGTGTATGATTTGGGTTGATAAAGGTTACCCAATTAACGAGAATGATAAAAATATCCTTCTAACTAATTTGATAATGAGAAAATGTGTGTTTTTGCTATTTTTAAGTATTAAATAGGAAATTTTCGTACTCAACATATTATATACCCACAAAAATCTACTTTTAACTTGGTCATGAACTGTATCCAACGAATGATAATATCCTCGTATAAATTAATAGCATAGTTACATGAATCGATCATCCCGAATTAATTATTTTAATTTTAAGGGCACCAATCCTCAATTAGGGTTTGGTCAAGTCAGACACCCTGACCATGAGTCTATGATAACCAATTCTTTGATATGATCAGGATCTTGGAGTACCCGTTCGACCATGCCTGCCCGGATCCAAATCTTTCACAGTCGATCAGTAGTGACGGCAGTGGCATACTGCAGATATGGAGACAAACTGAGCGGGGTCGCTGGCCCAACTCTTCACCTTTATCTCTTACTTGATTAGAGGTGAGCTTCAAGTTCTGCTCTTCCTCATCTGTAGGGGTAAAGCGTTTGTCTACGTCTATGTTGCAAAATTTTTACGGACGCGGACGAACACACATACAAATATAAATATCTCATACACTAATGTGAAACATAAAATTAACGTAAGTTAAAAAATTTTAAACTAAAAAATAAATAGAAAGACAAGTTTTTTACTAAAATAAAATTTTAAACAATTTGTTTTAAATGGATCTAATTTACATTATTTTGATTTTTTCTATGATAAGCCAAAGATACGTTCTTTGTCTTTCACTACACACTTATAATTTCTAATACAAATAATAAATAAACAACATATTCTTAATTATACAAAAATTTTATATTTAAAAATATAACATAATCTTTGAATTGAAAATATACTTTGTTTCTCACAAGGCAACTAAAATTCATAATAAAAGTTTTAACACAGGTATTAAATTAACAATATCTTAAATTTTTCTATGATGAACCAAAGAGATCCCTTCTCTTACACTCCATACTTAAAATTTCCCAGGCAAATAGTAAATCAACAACATATTCTTAATTATATAAAAAAATCATATTTAAAAATGACATACATCTTGAGTGCTAGAAAATATCTTAGTTTTTTCGAATATAAAAAATATAATAATAAAAGTTATACATATTAATAACTTATTAGGCAAACATACTATTCAAAACAAGAATTCTTCAATCTATGTAAAACAAATAAACATTACTAATAACTTAGAAAATAGTATTAGAGAAGAATAAACTATTTTCACGTTGAATTTGACATATGGCACGGACACGAACCGGACATTCGCGGTCGTCCATAGCTTTTGGCCTCCCCTACTCATCTTCTTTCCACACCAACTATAGTTATCTGTATGTTTCACTCTTTGCTTTTGCAATTGGGGCAAGCATTTTGATTTGTGGTCATACGGTTTCATTTTAGTCATTGTCTGATGTCGAAGTTGTGGCTTTTCTAATAGGCTTGAATCACTCCACAACGTTGAATTGCTCCACAACGTATTGAGCTCGCACAGCTATATTTGTTTAATTTTATTCCGTAAAATATACGAATAAACGTGCTATTTGTGAAATATTCTGTTTTGAATCAATTGGTGAAGAAGTTATATCCAGTTTTGAATCAATATCAATGTATAAGTGTCATGATTTAACGATATGAAATACATTTTTTCATTGATTTTAGATCTTTTATGTGATTGGACTATTTAGTGAAGTACGGCAATGCCAATTTCTTTCCCCTCTTGATTGCTAGCATACAAGCATCATGGGATTGAGAGTATATGTAGAGCAATTGAAGGATAAGAATTGTAGATTCGATGGATATACGCAGCAAATTGACTTAATAGACCAACAAGTTACTGAATTGGAAGCTGCAGTATCAAGCTACACAAACATGTCACATTCTTGGAATCAAAGATCCAAGTTGCTTGTGGAAGCAATTCTTTTGATATTTCTCTAGTGTCTTAAAATGACGATATGACTCGTCATGAATGGATGAATGCACATAACCACACAACGTGTTACTATATATAGATGACATGTAAACTAATTTACCGCACCAATAACAATTGTGAGAAATCAATAAGAAATTTTAAAAATAAAATGGACCAGTCTCCCAAAAATACAATTGGGGGCCACCACCTGTCAAGAAATAATATACTATAAAGATATATGCCACACCTGTCAAGGAAATAATAATATACATAAAGATACTATGCATATATCAACAATTTCGGTCAAATAGAATCTAATATACTATATACTCATTTTGAAGTTTGGGTCTCAACCCACCTGTGCATTTTGTTCACATTTCACATCATGTCATCATATTTTGTGTTTAGCCACGTCATTTCTAATATAATAATATCATAGACAAAAATATTAAACATTTAATCATCTAATATTGTGTGTAAGCGACCTCATTGCTCCTCCGTCCAAGCCGACATTTCTAGTATTTAATCATCACCTACATATATGTGAACAAAAGAGTCAGTACAAGTATTACTGGTTTAAAAAATAACTAATATCAAACTGACATATGAGAGGCTAACCCTCATGTTAAATAAACATCTTATATGCTTCTTCAAGAATTCTCACAAAGGGCAATAATTGTGGAATTATTGACTTCGACTTGACAGCATACCCTTTCTACGTGACAACTGTTATAAGTCCCTTCGGGCCGAAAAGGGCCCACAGATGCTTTTGCAGACATGGTGCAAGATGTTTCAATCATTATGTTCCTCTTATGACTATTCATAACCGTGTTTTCTCACTTTTTGACCTCTACACTTGATATTTTGTATGAAGTATGAAACTGAAGAATTTATTTTCCACACATCCATAATTTTTATTGAAATGCAGTACAACGTTTATACACAACATATTGCCCTATAGTATTGACGACCGCAACAATTTTTCCTTCCTTTTTCCATGTGGTGAGGTTAATATCATCACTAATTTCAACATTTGAAAGAATATCAATTTGCACAACCCCTCTTCCCCTTTGATAAGAAAAAACAATGCAACGTCCTACCGAAGGCCGCCAACAAGATTAATCAACTTAAAAGCCGCTACATAAGAGGGTAATTGGATTGAGTGTGTTTATCTATGTAGGCCCCATGCAGTATGATAATGTAGGCCCCATGTGTTTATCTATGTAGGCCCCATTCATACCTTCGCTGCTGACGCAAGGCGAACGGGAACAAAACTTGACGTCATTACAAACATAAAAGTTGAAAATTTATTTCTATCGTATTAGTTATGTTACTAGGAATGTCCCCTGCCTTCGATTTTCATTTCTTGCATACGTATAAATAGAACATCAACCTCCGGCACCCTCACTTCATCAGGTTGCCCTACGAGTCTTGCCGGAGAATGGATCAGATGAATCTTGAAGTCGACCATGGCGAGGTCCCGGCGGGAAGGAGGTGCTCGTTGAAGGAAATGAAGACTGTGGGGGTATCATCGCTCTTGGAGCTCTCTTTGCAAGTGTTCTTGTCGTCTCCATTTCCGTCCGTGGAGACAAAGGCCGGCCTATGCTCATCCTTGCCACCATTCTTCTTGGCCTCGCCTTCATTGTAAGCATTGCCGTTTACGCTGTCTGCTACCATCTCCGCCCCCGCCATGCAGTTCATCCTTTGCCTTAAAATTGAACGATCATGTAGATTAATATAGACCCAACTCGTGTACTTCCGATTCTTGCATTGTAAAAGATCATGTAAAACTTAAATCATTTCTCTATCATGATTCTTGCATTTCTTGCCTGCAAATTAGCTATCTCCACCTTTAATGTTGGGATTTTTATTTCTCAATGATTGAACAAAAAAAGAAGAAAGAAAAACAAGAACCAAGCCCGGCCGTATATGTAGTGAATGGGCAAGTAAGTGAGAAACAAGCCGAGAGTAGTAAGATTCCACCACTATTAACTGGAACCCTGTAGCAGTAAGTGACAAACAGAAAAGACACCCACCGTGCATTGAATTGGGCCTTCCTAGCCTGCTTCGAAGTTCCATCTTCCCTAATCCCCTCTTCCCGTCTCTCCCACCAATCAATTCAGATCAGATTCGAAGAGATCACGGCCGACCGCTTAAGCGACATCTTCCTTCGCCCCGGTCGGGGACCGGGAGCCGCAGAGCGCCTACAACCAGGAGTCCCCATTCCAAGCTCTCAAGAATTCGCTCGACGAGTCCCCACCCGACCCTTTGCACATCGATGCATCGAAAAGACGACTCCTCCTCCCTCCCAACACTCCCTCCACACATCTTTCTCCCCCCACCAAGCCATCCAGCAAGCTCTCGCCCTCGCCGACCACCGCATACGAACCTGCAACCTCCGTCCCCAAGCTCACCTCTTCTCTAAAGTCATCCACCACCGCTCCATCATCTTGGTTTCTCCGGTAAACGGGGAGTTCATCCGTTTAATAAAATAAAAGATAATTTATATTATTGTTCCCAATTTTATTATATTTAAGGGATAGCAATTAGACGTCTCTAACCATCTATTCGGATAAAGTTAGAAACTGTCTTCTTCTTATCTTCTCATATTTTGATCGTACGATCAAAGACTTAATCTCTCAAGTGATTGAAGAGAAGCATAGAAAAGGAATAGTTTTTCTGTTTTTAAATCATAAGAGCCAATATATTTTAATTAATATTCTATGTATCTAATAAGTTGAACCTATTATTTAGTTTGAACAAAAGACTTCTGCCAATACTCTAACCGCTAATTAGGTTATTTATTATAATAAAAAAGATGGTCATTATAATAAAAGACCCAAATACGGAGATTATAAATATAATATTACTTTCAAGCGACGTTTTCCTCGTCATCAAAGATAAAATTTTACTAAAAAAAATTTTTATAGAAATGAAAGATTTCACAGGTGAACTACACTCGTACCAATTTCTAATCCGTGAATGTTTATTTACTAATTTCTTGTTATCAGTGATCGTGCATGATTATAATCTAGTATTACCGGTATCATTGTATAAGCCATGATAGACCATACATGACTTAGAATTTTATTTTATCACTAGTTTCTGGACCATAGAGAATATCGGTGAATAACATGTCTGTGGGTTATTTTTGTACGGGCATTGTTATTTCTAGGTATATAACCCATTATTAATGTCAATAAAAAAATTTCTTGCACGGTCGTATTATGAAGACGCTTCCTTTTGCAGTTATGCCTTGTTAAGGATCAGAAGTTGTACTAATATATCAAATATGGAATAGAATTCTTTTAAAATCCCAACAAAAATCATATTGAGTGAAAATATTAATAAAAGGTTGAATATATTTTAAGATCAAGTAAGGTTTCCTGGATATTATGTTATGAAATAAACTTGACTTTAATTTGTTCAATTGGACTAGCTTAAATTTATATCTTATAGTTCAATTAAATTTTGTTAGTCATGTGATATAGTTCAAAATTAATAAAATGGATATACATTTATTATTAGTTTATATAATATAATAAGTCCATTGTAAGTTAACAACTGATTAAAAATTAATTTTTTGTCTCATGTAATAAAACATTTTGACATGAAATATTAGTCAATTAAATTTTAATACAATTAAATTATGGGTTAAGTACTACCATTATTGGACTATTAAGTGTCGCATGATTTATTATGATATTTGCCCAATTAATCCATGAAGTTAATAATTATGCTTCCGCATGACGTTTTATTATAATATTATTATGTACATTATTGATTGCTTGTGATGAGTTTGGTTTGTTAGTCAACAAAATGGTTGACCTTGTATGATTATATTTTATTGTGCATAAGAAGTAATTTATCTACAGTTATTTAAAATAAGAAAAACGAGGAAAATTAAGTGGTGCACGAGAGAATTATAAATTTAAAACTTCTTTTTAACTCCAAAAACCCCTTAAGTAGATTCGACCCCATTATTTACCCAGTCCAAACTCCATAGTGACTGGTTTAGTAATCAATTCCCTGAGTTATGTCATAAAAGTTATAAACCATGTTATTTTTTTTATTTTAGATGAGCTAAATCAATATTTTAAAGCAATGTAAACTATGTACTTATTAATTTCAAGTGTCAAAAAATCAATATATATTAATTACATATAATTTTTTTATTTACATAGTCATAAATTTAATAAAAATGACTTCGAATAGGTTTTTTTTATTTACATAGTCATAAATTTAATAAAAATGACTTCGAATAGGTTGGAGTTGATTTTATTCCATGACTATGCCAAGCTCGAGACCGAGTTATGAGTTTTTACACAATAAACAGAGCACACGAGTGATGTGCATAGAAGCAATCATTATTATTTTATACCTTTACTTAGATGTAATCATACTTAATTTGTACACAAATAGATAATATTACTTTATATATAAAATGTATTAAATATATCTACTTTTTGTGAGGTTAACTATTTTAGAATTTTTATGTTATTTACATTACTTTTCATGTCATCCAAAATAGCCATCAGCTCCGTTAGGTTAGCATAAAAGAAATATAAATTATATAAATTTTAAATGATCAACTTACTCAAATTAAGAATATACAATATATTCTAAAAATTAATACTTTAGCCTGTTTTGTATTCAAAATAATCATGATTACCGTATCTCGCCCACTTGTATGCTCTTTGATGGCAGAGAAAATCCCTCTTTTCTTATCTCTAACCTATTGAGATAAGAAAAAAAATGGGAAAGTTTTTAATTTTGTTCATTAGAGAATACATAAGTAGGTCATATAAGGTAATCATGATTATTTTGTGTTTTCTTCTATGTAATCATATTTAATTTGTATACAAGATAATTAACTTACTGATATTTTAATATATATATATATATTAAATATAGTTATTTTTATAAGGTTAACTATTTCAAAATTTGGTATCTCTTTACACTATATTCATGTCAACCAAACAGACCCTCACAAGTAAATTTGAACTAAAAAAGAAAAAGTATTACCCATAAATTTTCATGCCTACATTGTGTTAAACATGTTCTTGCTTCGAAAAGAAAAAACAACATGCTAATCTTGATCTGATTATATGTAAGATCAGATTGTGCATCTTTTATGTTGAGATAGTGACCATAGTAATATTAAGATTTCTGATGATAATGCAGGAATCATCTGTTTGAGATCTGCAGCATCACCCATGTCATTCATGCGTATGATATTTTTAGCTACATATTTCCTTAATCTTAATAATATTGATGCGCGGATGAAAAAGAGTACTATACAAAATGGGGAGTCATCATGAATATAAATTGAAGTACGCTCAGAGAAAACAAACCTATTCATGCTGGCGTGAATGGAATTTTCCTTGTATTTTGACAAGAAATAAATATGAGTCTCTCGTATCATGTACGTTAGAATAACTTGAAAACTTGTATTTAGAATTATTGATGTTTGATCTTTTTATGCCGGCTAATGATGTTTTATTTATAGACTTATTTTTATAATTATGGAAGTTACATTATATATATATATATATATGATAAATACTATGATCACTGCGAGGGATGGCGATCATGCACAATCCTTGAGCCGTTGGATCGCGAATTGGACGTATCCTCTACCAAGCCCCCCCCCAACTACTCACGTGCGCCCCTGCGTCGACCGAGTACCCATCCATGCGCTCAACCCACCTATCCGCAGTCCCCGTGTTATTCCACTGCCGTTACGGAACAAAGAGAGGTCTACGAGTCCAAGGCATGAGACTGATAACAATAATTAATTCTACTTATCAAAAAAAGAAGAAGAAGAAGCAGTAATTACGTCATATCCGGCGAAAATAAAAGCGTAGGAGTTTAGATGAGGATTGTCTCCAGAAATTAGATGGAATAGAGACGCCGAAGCAAAATCATATTGTCAGGATATGGTGTAGGACGCAAAAGCCCACTGCTTTGGATCAAAGAGCCCACGTAGAACACATCGTGTACGTAGAACAAGACTTAGGAAGCCCATACCATGTCCATCTTTCTTCTCCGACGCCAACTCAAACCATCTCCCTTCCAACACTGTTCTTGGACCGTGCCGGCAGGCGCCATGGACGTCGACATCGAGAGTTTTGCCCGGAAGCTACTCATAGTTGTCTCTTACTTCCCGCTTGCCGCGATGTACCTCGGATAGAACGTGTTTAACACCGTGAACTATGAGAAGCTTAGCACCCTCCTAATCTGCTCGTGTATTCGTCACTGTCGAAAAGAGTCAATCCATGGACGGCGCCTCTAATAAATTGATATCGGATGTGTACAAGTTGGATAAAAAGTACGCTTGCTAATAATTTGTTCGTGAGAAAACGAGTATCTGTAAAATTTTCAGGTCTGGCACATCTGGATGGATTGTTGGTCTTCAGATTTTGCTACAAAATTAACAAGTCAATAAAGTGATTCATAATTTTTTTGTTCAATCTCTTTCTTAGTAAGTAGAATCCCCCCCCCCTCCTTCACAATTAAGTAGTACACCGATATATTTTTCCTCTCCTTATTTCCTCTTTTTTAATTGTACATATGGCAGTTTAATATATGCTTAGTTTTTTGTTATTATAAGATATTGGCACAAAATTTTTATTAGTTTGTAATTTTGTGACATCTGAGGGAGGGACAAAGATAAATCAATAAGAACTTGAATAAGTTTACATGTAATTAGCTATGTAACTAGCTGTTAAAAGTTAAATGGTTCAAAAATCCCATTTAAGGTAACCGCAGTTTCAGGAAGGAATCGACGAAAGCTGAGGGGTCTACCCGAATTAGAAGAAATGACGTGGCTTGTGGGTTGAACATGGAGGGTGCGCTTAGTTCCCAAATAGCACTAACCATTCGGAAGTACAGAGAAGTTTCGTGGAAAAACAACCAATTAACGGAGTTATAAAAGGATATAGACATAATACAGATCTTAACGTTGAATCGCTCAGGGAGATAGAGTTCTTAATCACACGGTGAAAATCGTGTAGATAGAAAGAGTATGATTTTTTACTTTATTTAAATAGATGGTTATAGACATCGGTCTTATGGTTGTTCGTCGGTGAACAATAATTGTACGTTAGTATTCGAGCAAGATTTAGAGATTTTTTCTATGATTTTCTTAAGGCCCAAGGAAAAGCGTAAGTCGCCATTTACAACCGCTAGCTCACCATCGCCCTCATCCTCTTTAGCCTTCACTGCGACGGCCTCCCACACTCCCGCAACGGCCGTGATCTCAACCTCATGCCTTCCAATGGCAAGTATTCGACCAGCTTCATTCACTCACCACCATCCACGATGCCTTTCACTCTGGAAGTTGCCGGGATTATACATTGGAGCAGCTGCAGATGAGAAGGACGCGTTTCATGCTGGAGGTCGCCGGCACCGATAAAGGATGCTATCTCTCCCGCAGAACCTCCAAAAGAAAATGAGTTAAAACTTAGTAAAATATATTTTTAATTAATACCCAGTAAGAAATGACGTGGCTTGTGGGTTGAACTTGGAGGGTGCGCTTAGTTCCCAAATAGCACAACCTTTTGGAAATACAGAGAAGCTTCGTGGAAATACACCAATTAACGGAGTTACAAAAGGATACAGACATAATACAGAGCTTAACGTTGAAACTGCCTGTGTATTCGACCAGCTTCATGCACATACCACCGGCCACGATACCTTTCACGCTGTAAGTCGCCGGGATTATACAATGGAGCAGCTGAAGATGAAGGACACGCGTTTCATTCTGAAGGTCGCCGGCACCAATAATGGAAGCTATCTCTCCCGCAGAAGCTCCAAAGGAAAATGAGTTAAAACTTAGCTAAAATATATTTTTAATTAATACCCGGTAAAAATGACGTGGCTTGTTGGTTGAACTTGGAGGGTGCGCTTAGTTCCCAAATAGCACTAACCTTTCGGAAATCCAGAGAAGTTTCGTGGAAATACACCAATTAACGGAGTTACAAAAGGATATAGACATAATACAGAGCTTAACGTTGAAACTGCCTGCTCAGGATACAACAACATATAGCATGAACGCCGAAGCCGCCCCCACCGGCGGAGCAGCTGCCCGATGCCCGCCTAAGGAAGTAAAAGCCGTTGCCGGGATGATCGCCCTTGGGACTGTCTTCCTTGTCCTTCTCTTCGTCTCAATACACGCCCCAGCTGGTCGGAGCTCGACTGACCGTCTGGAGCTCATCTGTGTCGTCGTCGTCCTCGGTCTAATCTTAGTCTGCAGCCTTGCCGCCTACATCGTTTACCACCTCCGCCGTCACGATCAAGTTCGCCCCGCTCATAATTTGCGGGTCCACCGCCGAGAGCCGATGGTCCAACTGGTGTAAGTTCTCGATCGTCACACCAGGTTTGGCCATTACGTTTTATTATTACTTCTTCTTGTTGTTGTCGCGTCTTTTATGATCCATGTTGTTTCCTGCCCAAAAATTTGGATTGTAATCGTCAATTTTATGCTAGCACATCTTGTGGTGGAGCAGCTAGTATATATATAGATCGTTGTGATATAATTGTATGATCCGATCCGATGTATCAGCTTTTATATACGACTGATATACGCACAAATATTTCTTATCAGCTACAATATTGTGTACGAGTCGGAGTGTGGAGCTAACTCATGGCCTTCACGGTATACAAATTACAATCTATGAGTCTCCAATCGTCCGTGCAGTCTCATGCAGATCTTCTCAAAGGGCCAAAACAACCTCAGTTTTTTCCTGCACTGTTCATTATTCTGGTTTCTTCTTCGGCCCTTCCTAGCTAGTCCTTGCACATGCTTGCCTTGCCCTTACTGTTTGTCTTTGGATTGTTGTTGGAATTGGTAATCTGCTGATTTGATGCGAACTTTCAGAATAGGAAGTGGACGGCGAAGACGCACTGAAACTGAACAGCAAAGGATGATTGTGGTTGTGGAGATAATAACAAGCTAATCATAGACCCTTGCTTTCGATCGCAAAGATTTAAAAGTTGCGATTTTGGATCAAAACCGATGTAAACGGAATATAAAGCAATCCCTTTTGGCTTTAGAGATTTACTCGCCGTTCTAGCTTGACGAGTTCATCTAGTTGAAACAGTAATTTAGGGAATCGTACAAGTGCGTCTACATCCCCGACAACCTCCTTGCCCTCTCAAACGAAAATTTTTAGTTACACGCCCGGGTAATAGATTCTCTTCGCTCCTACACACATTCTGATTATTATAAGCTTAATTAAAGAATAAAAATATAAAACAGTAATTTTCTGTAAAATTAATTTATTTATTAAGCTTAAAATAACCTAAGCATATGTGGAGGCGCAACTGTTGCAAAGTGACTAAAAATTTCTCCATTCAAAGTGAGATTGAGTTTGTTGGGTACATTTGGATAATACTTTCCGCACCACGGCTTTTTCCCTACGAGAACTCCCCACGCTTTGGTGGCAATTAAGCCACATCAAATTATTGTCCAGGTTCAGCACATTTCTTCACCCACCAAGGCGTCAACATTTAACTTTAAATGCAGACCAAGGCTTTACCCTCCTTCCCTGCGGGGCTAGATTTGGAACTCCACTTTACAAAGGCCACCCAAACTTTCGTACCCTTAATTGCTGGCGTCGTACCGATCGACTACTATAGCAAAAATTGACCTGTTCGGATGTTCTTTGGGACCACGGCTGATCAGTGTCATCTCTGTTCCCCGGTAGCAGCAATTATGCTGCGCTGGTACTATATCCCTCAAACAAAGCGTATGGCAAAGGCCACTGCCTAAGTTCCTGCGGGCTGCGGCAACTCTCATGCAAACCATGTTAAACTCCATTCTGGAATCGAAGATTTGGCTGCTGGAGGCGACTGTGAATTTCAAACCCATTCTTTTAATTGCAAAAAGATTTTAAAAAATCTCCACTGAGTTGGATTACGAGAACGTAAACCAAAAAGCTACATAAACTTCAACGTTATGAACGTAGAAACAACTCCATTACATTAATGATATGAGATTAATTACAAAACAATGAACATTCAATTTCTACAATGGGCGACGCCAATCAAAAAAAGAAAAAAGCGAAAAAAAGAGTATGCTCAGAGAAAAAGAGTACTATACAAAATATGGAGTCATCATGATTATAAATTGAAGTATGCTCAGGGAAAAGAATCCTATTCATGCTGGTGTGAATGGAATTTTCATTGTATTTTGACAAGAAATAAATATGAGTCTCTCGTATCATGTACGTTAGAATAACTTGAAAACTTGTGTTTAGAATTATTGATGTTTGATCTTTTTTTATGCCGGTTAATGATGTTTTATTTATAAAATTATTTTTTATAATTATGGAAGTTACGTTATATATATATATATAGCTACGTCAAAATCCTTACCTTATCAATACTATCCCTAAAACTATCACTAGCTTTTCACATAATATAAAATCCAGTGTTTATTCCAATGCCGCTAAGGAACAAAGAGCGGATTAACTTATAGGTCTACGAGTCAAGCACGAGAGTGATAACAATAATTAGTTCTACTTATCAAAAAAATAGAAGAAGAAGCAATAATTATGTCATTTCCGGCGAAAATAAAACGTAGGAGTTTAGATGAGGATTGTCTCCAGAAATTAGATGAAATAGAGACGCCGGCAAAATCATATTGTCCGGATATGGTGTGGGAAGCAAAAGCCCACTGCTTTGGATCAAAGAGCCCACGTAGAACGCATCATATACGTAGTGCAAAACTTAGGAAGCCCATACCATGCCCATCTTTCTTCTCCGGCGCCAACTGAAACCAACTCTCTTCCAACAGTGTTCTTGGACCATGCCGGCATGGCGCCATGGACATCGACATCGAGAGTTTTAACCGGAAGCTACTTATAGTTGTCTCCTACTTCCCGCGCTGCGATGTACCTAGGATACAACTTGTTTAACGTCGTGAACTATGAGAAGCTTAGCCCCGGTGTCATCTATGCATGCCTTCATCGTCATCCCTCCTCTCCTCCACCTCCTAATCTGCTCGTGTATTCGTCACTGTCCAAAAGAGTCAATCCGTGGACGGCGCTTCGTACTCTTGCGCAACCGCTAGTTGCTAGCTTGAGATTAAGAATATAGCTAGAAAAAAGAAGGAAAAGATTGCTAAAACACTAGCTTTTGAAGACAGTTTGCATTTGCATGCAAGAACAAATATGTAACAGAATACTAAAGAGAAGGACAAACACTGTTTAGAAAGATCAGAGCATGCTTCAATTCAAAATGCTAGGGTGACAAATTACAATGCATTTGACATCACGAGATCAGGAAAAGAACAAACGCATATGAGAAAACATCAGCAATAGTGTTTGTCTCATTTTGGATTCTCATTACTATTGTTGAGCTTTTCTTGGATGACCTAAATAATATAGCATCAAGTCCCAGTATCATGATCTTTATTTCCCAGTTTGTGGATCACGCATGCTTGATAATATCCAATATTAGAGATCAAAGTGAATAACCTCATCTGTTTTTCGCAAGTTGGAAGTAGAGTTCATACACATGAATACCAGTCTATACAAGCTTCAGAGGGAATTAAGAGTATATACCAGTATATACGCAAGTTTCTCCTGGAGATCGTAATTTTTTTGTTTGTGATATACATTTCGGCTTGCATGGGATGGAGGATTTCTTATTTCTTAGTATATCTTTGATTAAGTTGATGTCCAGTAAAGATCATAAGATTGTATGCTCTGAGGCTGAATTTGATTTCAACGTGGGCAATTAGATGAAGAGTATGATTTTTAATGGGTAAATACAATATGCATGCAAGTTTGCGGTTATATGATACAATGTCTGGCTTCTGCTTATGCTAATGAAGCTTGTATATATATCGACGATATTCCATCTATGTCGTAACTCCATGCAAAAGCAGAAGCTGAGATGATCTTGTAGTAACCAACTCAACAGATTAATTATAATTTGCCTGTGTTTGTAACATAGAGCATTGTAAAATGAGACTATATGTTTCCAGCAGTACTATTACTTGTAATGTAATTCAGAATCTTAGTATGATTCTTGATCAGAAAAACATGTGTTTGATAACTGACAAAGATTATTAGATATCGGATGTGTACAAGTTAGATGAAAAGTACGCTTGCTAATAATTTGTTCGTGTGAACACGAGTATATGTAAATTTTCAGGTCTGGCACATCTGGATGGATTGTTGGTCTTCAGATTTGGCTACAAAATTAACAAGTCAATAAAGTTTTTTGTTCAATCTCTTTCTTAGTACGTAGAATTTGCCCCCCTTTCACATTAAGTAGTAAACCGATATTTTTTCCTCTCCTTATTTCCTCTTTTTTAAATTGTACATATGGCATTTTAATATATGCTTATTTTTGTTATTATAAGATACTGACACAAAATTTTTATTAGTTTGTAATTTTGTGACATCCGAGGGAGGGACAAAGATAAACCAATAAGAACTGGAATAAGTTTACATGTACTTAGCTATGTAACTAGCTGTTAAAAATTAAATGGTTCAAAAATCCCATTTAAGGTAAACCGAAGTTTCTGGAAGAAAGCGACAAAAGCTGAGGGGTCTACCCGGATGGGATGAGGCAGTCTGGGAATTAGGATTCACCGCAACGAATTAGAGAATTAGGGATTGGGTGGGAACGCCACTTTTAGATGCGGTTAGGGATGCACAAGAAGGAATGGGGGGTAAAATAGGAAGATATGCATCTCCTCTCCTTCCTGTGCGCCCCTAAAGGCGTCCAAGAGTGGCGTTCTCAATACCCGGAAACGGTAATTAGAGAATTAGAGAATTTTCGCGGAAGTTTCTTATAAAGCATACAACATCTCATAAAGCGGAGCTTGGGGACGTTGAACCCTCCGGCATAGGGCTACTACAACATGGATCCCGAAGCTGCCAACGCCGGCGGAGCAGCTGCCCGATGCCCGCCCAAGGAAGTAAAAACCGTGGCCGGGATGATCGCCCTTGGGATTGTCTTCCTTGTCCTTCTCTTCGTCTCCATACACGCCCCAGCTGGTCGGAGCTCGACTGACCGTCCGGAGCTCATCTGTGTCGTCGTCGTCCTCGGTCTAATCTTAGTCTGCAGCCTTGCCGCCTACATCGTTTACCGCCTCCGCCGTCACGATCAAGTTCGCCCCGCTCAAAATTTGCGGGTCCACCGCCGAGAGCCGATGGTCCAACTGGTGTAAGTTCTCGATCGTCACACCAGGTTTGGTCACTACGTTTTATTATTGCTTCTTGTTGTTGTTGTTGTCGTTTTTTATGATCCATGTTGTTTCCTGCCCAAAAAATTTGGATTGTAATCGCAATTTTATGCTAGCACATCTTGTGGTGGAGCAGCTAGTATGTATATAGGTCGTTGTGATATAATTGTATGATCCGATCCGATGTATCAGCTTTTATATGCGAGTGATATACGCACAAATATTTCTATTTTCGAGTATTTTCTGTTCTAAAGTTTCAATTTTGACTAGTTGTGGTGGAACGTCCAGACACATGGAGTTGCACCACTAATTCATGGCCTGAGGTATTACATATATAAAGCAGCTAGAAGAGGATGAACTTTGTCGGCAGGCTAACGTAAATCTTGATCAGTTGCAACTCCGGTTTATTTTCCTATGTTGGTCTGAAGCTCGGATATGAGACACGGAGATTCAGAATTTTCCTATGTTGGTCTGGAGCTCAGATACGAGACACGAAGATTTCAGAAGAGCGGCGATCAGAAAGCTGCCAGATCAATTATTGTAGCATACAGCTACAATATTGTGTAGGAGTCGGAGTGTGGAGCTCATTCATGTCCTTGCACGGTATACAAAGTAGAGAGATGAGGAGTACTCTCGTCTTATAATCTGAGTCTCCAATCCTCCATGCATTCTCAAGCAGATCTTCTCCAAAGATCCAAAACAACCTCAGTTTTTTACTGCACTGTTCTTTATTCTAGTTTCGCCGGCCCTTCCTAGCTAGTCCTCGCATGTGCTTGCTTTGCCCTTTTTGTTTGTCTTTGGATTGTTGTTGGAATTGGTAATCTGCTCATTTGATGCGAACTTTCAGAATAGGAAGTGGACAAAGGATGATTGTGGTTGTGGAGATAATAACAAGCTAATCATAGACTCTTGCTCTTGATCGCAAGATTTAAAAGTTGCTTTTTTGGATCAAGACCGGACTGGAAGTAATCCCTTCATCGTGCTCGTTGAAGGAACTGAAGACTGTGGGATGTATCATCGCTCGTGGAGCTCTCTTTGCAAGTGTTCTTGTCGTCTCCATTTCCATGTGTGGAGAGAAAGACCGGCCTATGCTCATCCTTGCCACCATTCTTCTTGGCCTCGCCTTCATCGTAAGCACAAGCCCGGCCGTATTTGTGGTGAATGGGCGAGTAAGTGAGAAAGAAGCCGACAGGAATAAGATTCCACCGCTATTAACCGGAACACTGTAGCAGCATGTGACAAAAAGAAAAGTCGACCTCTGAGCATTGAATTGGGCCTTCCTAGCCCGCTTCCAAGTTCCATCTTCCCTAATCCCCTCTTCTCGTCTCTGCCACCAACCAATTCAGATCAGATTCGAAGAGATCATGGCCGACCACTTAAGCGACATCGTCCTTCACCCGGTCGGGGACCGGGAGCCGCCGAGCGCCTACAACCGGGAGTCCCCATTCCAAGCTCTCAAGAGTTAGCTCGACGAGTCCCCACCCGACCCTTTGCGCATCGATGCATCGAAAAGACGACTCCTCCTCCCTCCCAACACTCCATCCACACATCTCTTCTCCCCCCACCAAGCCATCCAACAAGCTCTCTCCCTCGCCGACCACCGCATACGAACCTGCTACCTCCGTCCCCAAGCTCACCTCTTGTCTAAAGTCATCCACCACCGCTCCATCATCTTAGTTTCTCCGGTAAACGAGGCGTTGATCCATTTAATAAAATAAAAGATAATTTATATTATTGTTCACAATTTTTTTTACATTTTAGGGATAGCAATTAGACTTTTGTAACCATGTATTTAGATAAAATTAGAAACTGTCCTCTTCTTGTCTTCTCTATTTTGATCGTATGATCAAAGACTTAATCTCCCATGTGATTGAAGAGAAGCATAGAAAAGGAATAGTTTTTCTGTTTTTTAAATCATAAAAGCCAATATATTTTAATTAACATTTTATGTATCTAATAAGCTGTACCTGTTATTTGGTTTGAACCAACCACTTCTGTCAATACTCTAACCGCTAATTAGGTTTTTTACTATAATAAAAAAGATGGTCACTGTAATAAAAAAGGAGATTGTAAATAGAATACTACTTTCAATTGAGGTTTTCCTCGGTATTAAAGATAAAATTTTACTAAAAGAAAATATTTATAGAAGATAGATTTCACGTACTCTCATACCAATTTATGATCCATGAATGTTTATTTACTAATTTTTGTTTATCATGATCGTGCATGATTATAATCTCATATTGCTGGTCATCTTCGTATAAGCCATGATAGACCACACATGACTTAAAGAATTTTTTATTTTATCATTAGTTTTATGGACCATAGAGAATATCGGTAAATAACATGTACGTGGGTTATTTTTTATAGGGCATTGTTATTTCTAGGTATATAACCCATTATTAATGTCAATAAATTTTTTTTCCTTGCACGGTCGTTTTCGTGCCCAAAGAAGAAGAAGACGCAGCCTTTTGCAATTATACCTTGTCAAAGGATCAAAAGTTATACGAATATCAAACTCATATTACTGAAAATTCTTTTAAACGGTTGAATATATTTTAAGATTCAATAAGGGTTTCCTAGATATCAAGTTACGAAATAAACTCGGTTTTAATTCACTCAAATCGTATCCACGTGCTTAGGCGGCAAGTTTTTACTATATACCTCCACATCCAAAGTAAAAGCTAAAGCCCAACATGATGCATTCACACATCTAATATTACATTCACATCAAGTCATACACATTAATCCCTATTAAATTTTCTAAAGTACATTGTATTTGATTAACAATATATGATTAATTTATTTAATTAGTTCCCCAAAATTTGTTTTAATACAATTTAAATCACAAAATTTTATTTTTATTTATAATAAAAATATTTATCACATCAATCAATCAAATCCTAACATATTCTACTAATAATGATCAATTTTTAAGTAACGAGGTCGGAGTTAAATTTACCTCACTTCGTCGATAATCGACAATGACTAGAGTTTGTCACATAGTTTGAGACTCGAATTTGGTACCAAATAGCATCCGAAGTTCGATTGGTTTGGCTTGGTGAATTCGGCAAAAATCTGGTGATTTCCATTGAATTTCAGTAAATCAAGCAAATCTAATTTTTTGGCGATTTTTTGGCAATTTCTTGCCGTTTTTCAGTTAGGCGATCAGGGATATAGGTCGACACCGACTCGACGAACTAGACCCAATTGTGTTAGTGGTGAAGGTGGCAACGGCAACGATGATCGCCTACTGGCGGCCCTGAGTGTGGGGGAAAGCTCATCTAGGTTGAGGGGGAGGGCGTCAATGGCATGGCAGCTAGATTACATGTCGAGGCGTCGTGGAGGTCGGGTGGAGCGCGAAAGGTGGGGCAAAGGCTCGACGACGGCCCGGCGGAGATTTGTGGCATTGATCGGCAATGGTGCGACGACGAAAGCAAGCGTCAGTAGTGTGAATCAGGGTGGCGTCGGGCAACGATCAGGGTTGAGGCAGGGAAAGCATCGAGGTGAAGTTTGGTGGCAATTTTATAAATAAAAGTTTGCTCGACTCCGACTTGAGACAAAATTAATAACTAATTCGTAAAAAATTCAAAAAATTTTAAAAAATTCTATAAAATATAATAAATATTATAACATCAAAATGACATGTTTTATAACTAATAACCCACCCAAATTACTAGATAACATCCCTCAATGTGTCATTTAGCCTAAAAATAATTTTACGATCAAATACAAAAAAATAATTGCATAATATCATATACTTTAATAACTCATTTTCTTATCATCTTTTTAACGTTCTCATCTTATACTTGAGTACACTTAACCCTCATCGTTCATAGCACACGGTTTACCTCTACTCGTTACGTAGGTTATGAAACAGGCTCAACTCGAATTGACAGTTGAAGCAACTAGTTCAATAATATAAAACTCTAATTTAGTCCTGAGTTTTATACGACGAATATTATTGAAAATATATTATGGATAAATTGACATTTACTAATTACGTGAAGGGGAAAGGCCTGATCAGACAAGCCAACCGACCCCCGGTAACTCACCGCCGCCACCAGCAATCATTGCTACTGCTACCGCCCTCACCACCACCACAATCGGGTCAAGCTCTCTGAGCCAGTGCCGACCCACATCCCCGATTACCTCACATAAAAAGTCGCTAAAAAATCCCAAGAAAGCTGCCATATAACCATTTGAAACTATCGGAAAACCTCCAAAAATCACCAAAAAATTGGATTCGCTGAAAACTGGAAATGTGAGCGGGCACGTGCTAGTCGAAGCAGGTTTGGATTTTGGTGAGCGAGTTGTTCCATTCCTGAAGGATCCTGACAACTCGACCATTGAGTTCCTCAAACCCAAAAAAGTGTGGAGGATTACAGGTACTACAATGAAGCGCATCTCTAGACTTGTGGTTTTAAAAGGTACTGAAGGAACATGCCTGAGAGTATTCGGCCTATGTGCTCGGGGCCATGAATGATATAGATGATGTAGGGGACTGAAGGAAAAGAAAATTGATTTTCTTGTGTAAGGGATAGTTTTAAAGTCACTAAGGCATGTGATGACTTAGAATGGGATGCTGTCGAGCTAAAGCTAACAGCTCCTAATTAGTGCCCTTATGAGAGATTCTATGAAGAAGTATATGAATGATTTCATTTAACAAGATAGTCAGCTCTCATGTGCCAGTTTGTTTATTAGTTATTTCTGGACCAATAACACTTGTTATTGACGTTTTTAGGATCTATGTAGGTGAGAATCTGGACGATTGAGTGTTGTCGGGATTGCGGAAGAGCAGTGATGTACTATGCACACATGTACCCATCAAATAGAATTGATATTGTTGAGTGAAGAATTACTGTGAATGATGCAAATTGAATATTATGAGATTTTTATTGCAAGAAATGACAAGGGAATTTGATGAAATGTTTTGCATATGATTAATAATCATGAATAAAACTGAACAGGTTGAACAATAGAGTCCAGACTCGGCTCAGAAGATCAAAATGAATAGAATGAAAATGTTGCAAGAAAATATCATATTTTTGCTATTTTTTCTTTTTTATCATTATATATATAAATTATTTGCTGTGAACAGGGTGGTCCCTATTACACTTTTAGGGGAGACTCTATCCGTTTTATTTTTTTAAATCGTTGATTTTTGAACTTTTAATGAGTTGTGTTGTTCTAAAAAAATAGTTGGTATATCATAGCATGCATCTAGAACTATGATAGAGCCTAAGTATCTCATCCATGCATTAAATGCTTGCATCACCATCTTGTGACGCCGAGGTTAGATCCGAGTCGGCTTAATCGAATCAAGTAGATTAGCGAATAGTTCTGTCACCGGTAGTATTTTCGGTTTAGTTCGTGGGTGAATCGAAACGGGGTGTTACGCTTGAACTTGTACATTCTTATGCATGCGGTCCAATGAAGATAAAATATCTTGGTAGAGTCTCTTATTTTGTTAATTTTAGTGATGATGCTTTAAGGAAGGTATGGTGTTATTGTTTGAAAAATAAAAGTGATGTGTTTAATACTTTCAAATCATTTCATTTTCTTGTAAAGAGAGAAATATAAAAGATTATGAAATGTTTGAGAAGTGATAATGGAGGTGAATATTGCTCTAATGAGTTTCAGGTTTATTGTGACAAAAATGACATTCAGCATGAAAAGACTATTCCTTATACCCCACAATTGAATGAATTGGCCAAGAGGATAAACAAAACAATTCAAGAAATGATTAGGTATCTGCTTTTGCAGCAAAATTACCTAAAATTTTTTGGGCTAAAGCTGTGTGTACTGCTTTTATTTAATTAGCAGGTCTTTTACACTTGTTTTAAGTGGAGTTGTTTTAAAAAAGTTTGGAGTGATAGGAAGGTAAATTACACTCATTTAATAGTGTTTTCTTGTAAAGTTTTTGTATATATGTTTAAGGAACTACGGTCTAAGTTTGATACTAGGACATTGGAATGCATATTTCTGGGTTATGGAGATGAAAAGTTTGGTTTCAAACTTTGGGATCTTTAGGGGAAGAATATTGTTCAAAGCTGAGATGTGGCGTTTAGAGAGAATCAGTTTTTAGTGGATTTTGAGAATGAAACTAATACCCAAAGTGATTCCCAAGATTGTGTTGTGAAGGTTAAGACTTCATCTGCTCCTCCAATGGTTGTATAGGATATTGTTCAAGATGTTGTTAAATAGATTGATGAAAAAGCTAGAGATTACATTCCTATTTCCTTGCCTAGTGATGGCGAAGGGGAGAAGAATGATATTACTAATTATGTGGTTTCTGATGTTGTTAATGAACAGGTACATGTAGTGATTAGATTTTTAATTAAGGGGACGGTGATGCTACTAAAACAAAATCTAGTAGAGTTATTAAGTCATCCACAAAGTATTTAAAGTCTATTTAGGTGACACTCAGAGATAGAGGTGAGCATGAAGGCTTTAGTGAAGCTATTAGTCACAAGGAGAAAGACAAATGGGTAAGTGCCATACGAGAGGAACTAAAGTTATTAAATGAGAAAAAAACCTATGAGCTTGTGAATAGAATAAGGCCTATGAGCTTGTGAATATTTCTAAGGGGATAAAGGCCTTGAAGAAGACTTACGCATAAAGAATGTAACTCACAACCAAGGTATAAAGGCAAGACTTGTGGTGAAAGGTTTCGGGCAGAAAAAAGGTACTAACTTTGACAAAATTTTGGCACCTGTTGTAAAAATATTTTCAATCCATTGTGTACTAAGTTTGGCTGCAAGTATGGATTTGGAGGTTAAACAGTTGGATGTGAAGACCGCATTTTTCCAAGGTGATCTTGATAAAACAATCTATATAGAACAACCTGACGGTTTTGTAGACAATGAAAAGAAACAGATTGTGTGTAAATTAAAAAAGAGTTTGTATGACCTCAAGTAAGCTCCTGGAGAGTGGTACAAGAAGTTTGATTCTTTTATAGAGAGTCAAGGCTACAACAAAACTATTTCTAAATATAGTGTATTTATCAAAAAATTTGGGGAGAATGACTTCATCATTTTGCTTCTTTATAATGATGACATATTAATTCTTGGGTAGGATAAATCCAAAATTGCAGATTTGACAAAAAGTTTAGGCAAATTTTTTATTATAAAGAATTTAGGTCCAGCTAGGCAAATTCTTGGGATGTTCATTCAGTGGGATAGAAAGGTTAAGAAGATTTAGTTATCCCAAAAGAAATTCATTGAGAAGGTAGTTGAGTGGTTTAAGATGAAGTCAAGCCGGTTGTTGTTCCACTATGAGCTCAATCTAAATTAAAGAAGGGTGAGCTAAATGAATAAAAGTATATAAGATGAAAAATACCCTTATGCATCTGTTGTAAGAAGTCTTATGTATGATATAGTTTGTACTAGGCCAAACATAGTATATGTTGTTGGGACAGTAAGTAGACATTTGTCTAATCTAGGCAAAGAACATTAACAAGTAGTTAAGTTGATATTGAGATATTTGATAGATACTTCTAAACTATGTTTATGCTTTGAGGGAGATAAGCCTATATTATCATTTTATACTGATGTAGATATGGCTAGTGCTCCTGACTCCTAGCAAGTCTACTTTTTGGTGGTTATTTTTACTGGTGGTGCTGTTTCTTAACAGTCCAAATTGTAAAGGTATGTTGCTCTACATAGCTTTGCCACCAATTATGTTAAAAATTCAAAAGAAGTATGAGGTACTTTATGATGGTCAAAGTGTTATACATTTGAGTAAAAACTCTAATTTTCGTTCAAAAAGTAAATAAATAGATGTTTGATATTATTGGGTTAGAAATGTATTGGAGAAAAAATTATTAAAGTTGAACAAGGTTCACACTATATGTTGACCAAGATTATGACGAAGGACAAGTTTTTATTTTGTCAAAATGGAATTGGTATAAATAACTTTGTCACCAATTATGTTTAGTTAGCTCATGGATTCGTGAAGCGAAGGATTTGTCGGATTTCCTTCACTCATTTGCATTGAAAAATTCAATAATCAATTTTTTAAACTTTTTGTTTATCACACTAATAATTGATATTTCGTATATATACGTTGGATTACATCTTTTTCTATAAAAGTTTAATAAAGTGACTTTTTTAATTTCACTTATATTTTCTATACAAAAGAGAATTCTTTTAATATCTTTTATGGGTTGATTCAGCTAGAGCGTCTAGTATCCAACAATTTAGATCTTATAGAACGTGATGAGATTGGTTGCCACACTTATTTAGACCTTATTAAGCTGCCGTGCTTGTAGTACTCCACTTCAATGATATATTATAACTACACATAACTTCTTTGTAACTAATTGGTGATCTCTTTGTTTTTTCCAAGAAATTATTTGTCTCAGAAACACAAGTGATTATATAGACACTTAGACACACGTGGACGAGCAAGAATTCCAAGTTCCTGGCAGCCGGAAATGAATAGAAATTCCTGCAAAAGAAATTGCACCACTAACAGGAAAAGATTTTTTTCTTCTTTTCTTTTTTCTTGAAAGGAATACATGTTTTTTTCGAAAGGGAAGTAGATGAATATCGTCGCTACATCATGTAGAACACATGGGAATATCCCTCAGAAATCTCATCTCCTTTGGCTTCTCCCAAGAAGTAGCAGCCGCCATTTTTTATCTTATGATGATATTATAATAAGTTTTTGACTTAGTAAATGGACAAATTAATTATCGATTCAAAGAGTACTTGAAATCAGGCTTCTAATAACCAATTTGTCGAAAAGTTCAAGTGAATGAATATTATATTTCATTTTAACACTGGTCTTGGATGTTCGTCATTGGTGAAGACCTACCATGCAACCAACTAACAACCATTAACATGTCAATATATACAAGCTAGCTCTCCCTGAAAAGGAAGAGGTGAGGATGTTGAGTTCATTGTGAGTGGTGTACGAGAATTCTTTGGGGGAGAAGCTGCAAAAGCATCACCAGGAAGCTCGCAAAATCAAACTCCCCTACCTCACCTGGCATGTCTTTTGTGCAAGATTTTCTTTTCGTTTAAAGCTGTAACATGTCTGGACAAAAGTGCAATTGACAGAGAATTGGGCAGCTACAATTCCTACCGTTCAAGGGATGGTGTTGGGGCCCGCTTGTGTTGGAAATGGCCCCACTTCATGTGAAGTTGGGCCCACTTAATAGTGCCGCATAATGATTTAGATTGACAACATTCCAAGGAACGATTGAAGTTAAAGATTTTTCTGCCGGTTCTTTTAATTCCTAGCCAGCTCTCAAAATCCGGCTAATAAAAAGAGTTTCATTTTTATATATAATTGCAACAATGAAAATAAATAACAAATTGGATGAGTTGAAAATACATATCGGTTAATTTCCTGTATCCTAAAAGATTGTTTAAGAAGACTGATTAGAAAGATAAACCACGTTTGGAAGTTAAGAGAAAGTATCAAGACCTATAATATTGTTGATCAAATGCCCGCATGAATAGGCTATATAACATCATTTTGTTTAATCAAATGTCACTTAGATTTTAATCATAAATTAGTAGAACACACGTCAAATTTGAAGGGAAAAAATAAAACTTTTTTTGGTCGACAACAAGCGATCGCTTTCAGGATTCCAAATCAGAAATCCAAAACCACGTGAAGAGAACGACACCAGCCGTCCGATCCATCCACTTCGGGACCCAATCAAGTGACAGCCCATCGCCGCCCTATCTGGCCCTCGAACGGTCAACGAAAACTCGTGCGACTCCCACGTGCCTGACCAGCACAGATCAACGGCCCAGATCTCTTCTCCGCCCGTATAAATTTTACCTCTGATTATTTTTTCTGGTCGTCGGTGGTGGATGCTCTTGACCCTCCTCGTCAACTCCATCGAGCATTTTTCCTCCCGATTTCTGCATCCGAATTCAATCAAAAAGATCACTGCTTCGCTTGGCCTTGATCAATTTTGGCCGATTTCTGTAGGTGCTTCCTTCGTTTTCTTTTCATAAAAATCTGTTCTTGTTTTGTCTGCTAATGCCGCTGCTCTCTGTTTTGGACTCGTAGATATTTTGTTTGAAGATGATGAATTCTAATTCTTGTGCTCGATTTTGCTCGTAAGATCATGTTCTTGGCCAATTTGATGGCTTCTTGGATTGCTCTTGTGCATGTTTTTTTCAATATGTCTGCGTTTTGTCTGCTATGCTTTTATTGGTTTTCTGTTCTTGTTGGCTGCCAATTTCTGCTACTATTCTGTTTTATAGTTGTAGAGTTGATTTCTTGTTTGTTTTTCCACTTTCTCTGTCCTGCACTAGTTTTTTGGGTAAATCCTGCTATTCTGGTAAAAAGGTTCTCTCTTTTAATTGAAGTTTGTGATCTTGAATCTGTAATACAACAACAACAACAACAAAAATGGTTGCTTTCCAGTCCAATTTTGATAGTTTAGTCGCACTTTGATCACATCTCTCTGCAAATTGTTCTTCTATGATATGATTTTTATTCTTTTTCATGAAAACTGAATCTATTTGGTTGATGTTGCAGAAGAGTTGATCTTTTATTGTTGTTGAAGATGCTGCTCAGAAGCTCTTCTTCTCAATCCTCAACTCATGGATCCCAACCATGTCCAAGGACTTATCCATTGACCCGCCGGAGCTCTCCCACTCCCCGGCCGCCGGAGCTCCATTTCCTTCTGCACTGCCGCCGCCCCTCCCCTGCCTCCTCCAACTCCTCCCAGGCCAGGCTCAACCGCGCGCTCTCCGAAACCGACCTCCGAGACCTCCACCACCTCCCCGCCCCCGTCCCCAAGCGCCGCCCGCCGCCTCCCTTTCCGGTGGAGGAGAGCAGCGAGGAGGAAGCCGACAAGCTCGACCACCTCCTCTCCAGCACCGGCCTGGACGAGGCCCTCGGCGATCCCGACGGATTCTGCTCCGTCGAGGTCGAGGAGAAGGTGCTCGTCGCCGGCGGTGGCTTTGGTGGTGGTGGTGGTACTGTATGCAGCGGCGCTGGCGGTGGCAATGGCGGCGACGATGGTGGTTGTGATGGCGGATTCGGATTTTCTAACAATGGCAATGAGAGCATGGATTTGTACTACCGGAAGATGATCGAGGCCGATCCCAGCAATCCACTTTTGCTCACAAACTATGCCAAATTCCTCAAAGATGTGAGCTTTTGGCACTCGAACAATTCGAGTCTTTGTGGCCAACAATTTGAAGTTGTATCTGATTTGGATTGTATCATGGTTTCTTTGGTAGGTTCGAGGTGATGTTGCAAGGGCCGAAGAGTACCTGGCGAGGTCGATCTTGGCGAATCCGAACGATGGAGATGTGCTTTCTTTGTATGGGAATTTGATATGGGAGTCCCACAAAGATGCCAAGCGAGCTGAGGGTTACTTTGATCAAGCTGTCAAAGCTGCTCCTGATAACTGGTTAATATATTTTGACATTGAGTGAATTTTTTTGCTCTTGTTCTAGCTTGAGTTGCTTATGTCAGTAATAATTTGGGGTTGCATTTTTTCTTGGCTGAGTGGAATATGTGAACGAGTTTTCTTGTGCAATAATTTGATAAACTGAAACTTGTGTGGTTTATGGCTTGTTCATTTATATTGACGCTGCATGTTTCTAATCTTCTTTCCATCGTGTGAAGAATCGCAATTGGTGTACATGGAAATTTTTTAGCTGCAACTTAAATTTTCTTCTTGCTCCGGCTTTTCTCTTGGATCGGTTGTAATGTGTAATTACGTTATGCTGTGCTCCAACTAGATCGAGGATATCAAATTTCTGTGGTTTTTTGGCTTGTTGATTGACTGTATAGTTATGCTAAGGATATTGACATTGGTTGTTTTAAGTCTTGATTATATACCATAAGCGATTTGATTAAGTGCCTATGGAACAATATTGCTAATGTCTGTTGTGGGTTTTTTTTCCCCAGCTATGTGATGGCATCTTATGCTCATTTTCTGTGGGATGCTGATGAAGATGAAGAAGAAGAATCTCAGGAGAAGCTGGAGATACAGGCAGCGCCTAATTTGGTTTCGGAAGCATCTTCCCTCCATCGTTCCCCACCATTAGCTGCTCGCTCTTGAAGATTATGAGTAGAAATATGCATAGAAACCTAAATAATGAAGAGTACATAACATGTAAAAATTATCAACGAGAGCTAAGCTGATTGCCACTTATTTTGAGCTTGAGGGTTATGGGCTATGAAGAGAAAATAGACTAGATACCCTGACGCTAATTCTTTACTTTTGCGTTGTGTTGTTGCGGTTTTTTTGTATGTTACTGAGCGGCGAGATGAAATGAAGCTGTGAAAGAATAAACTGTTGTGTCTAGCCTTCAATCTTGATCACATAAACGGGTATAAACTTGGGATCAACTGAGATGAAGACAAGTGTGGTCATGTTACAGCAAGATCAACGCAATCCTCAAGAGTGAAATAGCGCATTGTATGTTCTGTTTGCAGCTGGAAATTCTTCATCTATCCATGGTTAATCCTTCTGCTGGCTTTCATGTGTGCTTACTCGTGCAAGTTATTGTTCTTGTCATCTTACGTGCTTCTCTTGCGGCATCCCCAAGTCCACCTCTCTCACCGTCAACCTCCGTGCTCTTCTCCATGCGACTGGTCTGAGGAGGAAGAAGGCGCAAAGGAAGCGATAAGACGACTTGATTTCTCAGAGACTCTGATGCACTGGTTCAAGAACTGTAATTATAGCCTATTGATTTCTTTTGTGTTTTTCTTAGATTTTTCCAGCTGTGTTCCATTTCTATGTAAATATCCCTCCAATTCTACTGTAAATGTGTAGGAAGACTTGAGATATATTCATTTTTTCCATATGTAGATTTTAGTTTTGCAATTTTTCCTATTTGTGACTACATGTAAAAGACGCAAAGGAAGTGATAAGACGATTTGACTTCTCGGAGACACTGGTGCACTGGTTCATGAAGTGTAGTTGTAGCCTTTTGATTTCTTTGTTTTTTTCTCAGATTTTTCCAGCTCATGCTCCACTCCTATGTACATATCCCTCCAATTCTAATCACATTAGTTGGCATCAACATTGCTTTTCTTTTATGATTCTTGAGTTGATGGAAGTTGAAAGCATAGCATTTAGGAGTGGATTCTGAAGATCAGATCAATATTACGAATACATTTTAGTTTCATTCATTTCCCTTTTGAAATAGCAACGGAGTGGTCATTGCATGGCAGGGAAATCTTTTTCTCTTCTTAAAATTGAAATATCATGCTTCACCAGTCCAGACTGCCCTGTTTCTGCCTCCTGGCTTCTTAGTTTTCATAAATATTTTAACTTGCATGGAATCATAAAAGAATGACCAACAAAACTAGCCCAAAAACGTGGACTCTTCAAATCAATAAACTATAATCCATTGGAAGCAAAAGCTTCTCTACTAACATCAGATTATTGGATTCAACATGGCTTCTTCAAAACTGTTAACGCGACTGCTACAGCTGTGTTGAACCCTTGCAAAGAAGATTTTTAAATTTATTATCTGTTCAAAACTCAAGTTCACCATCAATCGCAGCCTTTTTATGTTTAAGTATCAAGAAAACTGGACACTAAATAAGCTCTTGCTCCATATATCAAATTAACGAACTCTAAATGCTTTGTACTTTGTGATAAAAAAGTTATCTGATATCTTGCAGCTCAAAATAGTTTCAAAAACCAATCTTCTCTAAGAAATTTCATGGCACTAATCTAAACTTTTCCTAACAAGCATAATTAACCCATAACGGCTTAATTTAAGTTTTTTTAATGCTCCTTTTTTTCCACGTAGTTTTAATATAAATTTATAAGCTTTATAAATACAAATCTTTTTTCTTTATTAAGCTTGTCTATCGATTTATCTGCTCCAAAAAATTGTGAATATTTTTTAGTCAAAAAACAGTTAATTGGATATTCGACGTTATCGTCTATCAAATTGCGTCCTTAGTTTATTAGACCTCCACCTTTGTTTTAATGCTTGTATTCATGCATCATCAATTTGAGCCTGCACGTCAACTAATGTATTGAACAAGCAAAGCACTCGATGCATCTCTATATATACTAAAGAAAGAAGGATACTAGTTCTTTCCATGAGCAAGATCGTCTTCCACACTAAAACAATGGCAGCAAAGATGATGAACTTGAAGAACTACTTGCCTGCCCTTTGCTTCAACCTTCTCCTTTTGTTACCAAGCAACCTCCAACAAACAGTTGACGGCGCTGGCCATTTATTGTTTTGGTGATTCTATCTTTGACAGCGGCAACAAAAATTATCTCCAGACTGTGTCAAGAGCAAATTTCTCTCCTTATGGTATTGATTTTGTCAATGGACCTACTGGATAGTTCACCAAGAACAGCATAATTGTGGATTCATTTGGTTAGAATCCATGAAATGTTATTAGACACAAATTAACTATAATCAAGATCACTAGTGTTAAATATTCTCAGTGCTATTAGTTTAAGCTTTCCTAATCTTTTTCTTTATGGGTCTTGACCAATCAAATGTCTTGAATGTTTTTTGCAGCTGAGAAACTGGGACTACCTTTTCCTCCACCATGTCTTGGATTTGTTGGGAAGATGAAGCCTCTAACAGGTGTTAACTATGCATCAGCATCATGTGGCAGCCTTGATGAAACTGGAAAAGAGTGGTAAACTTCCCAAACCAATCACTTAAACTGGAGTTCATGATCATGCAAACAAGGGTGCCTAACTTTTTTCAACTAATAAGAGACTTGTTTGCGATGCAGGGACAATGCTTGCCACTGCGTAAACAGATAGATTACTTTGAAGAAACTATAAGACAGCTAAAGAGGAAGAACCCCCTCCAACAACTCACCTAAAAAACGTACCTTGCAGAATCTATCTTTGTAACCTCAATTGGATCAAATGACTATTTCAACAATTGTCTGCAGCCACATTACTACAACACTAGCACATTAACTCCTCAACAATTTTCTCAACTACTTGAGGACAGGTTCTCTCAACAGTTGGAGGTAAATAAAATGACCACTAAATTGTCATATATTAACCATTATGACTTCTAATGCTGTTGGTGTCTATTCATGCTACATGTTGCAGAGACTCAACGGGCTTGGAGCAAGAAAGTTTGTGGCGTTTGATATTGGAGAAGTAGGGTGCATACCTGCCATTGTTGCATTTATAAACTCCGCGGGTAACTGGTTAGCTTTTACAGCTAACAGCTTGAGCAGAGGCTGCCCCAGCTCGAAACAAATCTCCCAAGATCAAAATTTACTTTCGGGGCCTCCTTTAACTTGGCCCTGACCATCAATCTTAATCCGACCCAATTCGGTAAGTTGATTAATTAGTTAGTTCCAATAATAATCTCCATTTATAATTCATCTGTATATCTTGATCATGGAGTCAAAATGAATAACGATATTCATAAATCTTGCAGGTTTTCAAGCAGAAACTGTACCATGTTGTGCTGTAAATAATATGGGAACATGTATTCCAGGCGGAGCAGTGTGCCAAGATAGGAGTACATATATATCTTTCGATGCAACTCACCCAACAGAGGCCATCTAGTCCATCTTTGCTAACAGTTGTTTCGATCAATCTTCTATTTGCTGTCCCCTCACTGTCAAACAGCTCGCACAAGCATAGAACCTTATGATCAATCTTTTGTGAGCACTCCACATATATATGAGTGCAAATGAAAGTTAATGATAATAAACGAGAATCATGACTTGAAACTTGTGTGACGTGTTGCCATCAATATATTTTTATACGATATGCGAATCAGAAAACAAGATATTAACGACGATAAATTCGCCATTAAAATTTGTTCTCGTAACGATCAACTTTTTACGTGAGCCAATACATTGCATGGCACATTCCAGAACTAATTAATTATTATTTACTTTAATAATAAATCAGATCATTATAGTTTATTTTTTTATTTAATATAAATATATATTTAAATTTGGAGGCAAGGTTTATCTCTAACATAGATATCTAAAATTAAAAAATAGGTTGCGTATGACATAGCATCTTGACCGTAAAATATGATTAGGTTTGGGCTAACTTCTGTTAGGGCAATATCATATTTATCAAGAGGCTACGGCGTACATGTGTGCAAGCATTGGCATCTCTAATCGAAGTTCCCATTTAAAAATTTTTTCTTAAAAATACTTAGTAATGATGGTAGATCGTTCACACACTGCTTACCACTTGGGGAATTTAATTAGCCATAATGGAGTCAAAATTAATCTCTATTCATTGTTTATTTAGGACCATCTCTCATTATTTACTTCAACATATATAGCATAAATATTATAACTACGCTAGGAAGAAAATGCTGGCCAGAAACTGTACATTTCTTAAATATATATATACATATATATAACTTTTCTCAGAAAATTTAAGGTTATATTAAATGATAAGGAAAATAGTACTCTCGGAATAGTACAATGATAACAATGTGAAAGCTAACAAGTGCCAAAATAACTAAAAATGTATTTTTCTTAAATTTACACTAGATTAGAACCTTGAACCATGACAAAGATCAAAGCTTAATCTGGTAGGATACCTGCAACTACTCATGATCAATCACCAACTTTGAGATAATAAATCATACTTATATATGTGATTGGTACATTTATTTTGAAGGAGAACTTCGTCTATGGCTAAAAATTGTTTAGTAGGAGGATAACGTCAGACAAGATGAAGAATGTGCTCATTAATCCACTGGTATTAACTAAGAATTCTAACAAACCTACAATTTGCACTCGTCCAATGTGCTTAAGCCGGCATGTTGGTTCTTTTGCATTTATGTATTTTATATACATTAAAACCCAGGTAATAGCTTAATTTGTATTTACCACACTACCAGGACTGCCCACTACAAATAAGCACATGCAAACCATCAACTTCTCCGATAAAATATAGCTTGATATATACATTCCAAGCCGAAAGCGAGATGATGAAGAAATCATTTTCCATCCTTTTCATGGCCGCCCTCCCCTTCCTCTTCAATCTAGCAGCTTCAAACAAGCTACACTGCCCTCTTGCTCCTGCCCTTTACTGCTTTGGTGCTTCGGTGACAGAAAGTGGCAACAACAACATCTCCTTACAATGGTGAAAACGAACTACCCACTATGGAATTGATTTCACCGGAGGCACTCCCACTGGAAGATTCACCAATGTCAAGACCATCGTCTATTTCCTCGGTAAGAAGCAAACACCTCTTACACTTACAACTACAGCCACATGCACCCCAAAACAGTTCACTATGTATAGAAAATATGGCGTCACTAACTATACAATATCTGTTACCAAAAAAACGGAAATTTTTGTTATGGTGTTTTTGTGACAATTTAGTTAGAGTTTTAGGGATAAATTTGGCGGTACAAATATCATGTTTTCTAATAGATCAAAGTTAGGAAATGGTTAGCACTCTCATTAGAAAAAAGGGGTTGACAGAAATTCAAGACCTCTTATGGAGAAAGACTATACCCTGTTAGCACAAGGAGTAATAGACAACATGTTTATCTCCTACTATACCTTCATCATCACTCTCAAGCAAATATGTATAGAATGACACAGATACTGTTTCCACTGTGTGTCGCTGAGCAGCTTGGACTACCAACCCCATGCACCACCCTACCTTGGTCTCCAAGGTAAGAAGAAGCCATTGACTGGAGTGAACTATGCCTCATGAGCATGTTCTGTTCTTAACGAAACGGGCCAAAGATTGGTGAAGTCCCAACACAGCTCGGACTTCATATCATTACTGAGTCTGATCTCTCGCCAGAGAGATAATGTAACGATGGAGTTAATGCACCTTGTGTTTGTGGTTGAGCATGCAGGGCATTTGCTTGCCTCTGAGCTAGCAGGTGGACTACTTCCAATCAACAGTGAGTGATTTTAAGACGCATTTCACAAAAGTTCACTTCAAGAAGTATCTGGCCAAGTCCATCTTCACCATCAATGTTGGAACAAATGACTACATCAACAACTACTTGCAACCTGATTTGTACAACAGTAGCCTCTTATACATCCCCTCAACATTTTGCCCAGCTGCTTGTGGCAGGTTATCTCTACTTCTTAAGGTGAATTGGAGCAATATTAATCCATCCATTTCAATATTACCATTTACCAAATGCCACTTCTCTAATTATAATTTTTTAACTTCTTACCTTATTGTTATTTAATTATATGTGATGGTACAGAGACTATACAATTTAGGTGCCAGAAAATTTGTGGTATTTGACATACCCCCAACTGGGTGCTTTCCAATAGTTCTCAACACCTTGAATTCTTTCGAAACTTGTACGGAAACTGTTAACGGGCTTGTCCTCTTGTACAATTTAATGCTTCAGAAAATGGTGTCGAGTCTTGGTTCTCCACTCAAAGGGTCAAAAGTGTTCTTGGGGCAACCTATAACATCACTCTTGACATGAATCTTAACCCTCAAAAATATGGTGACTTCCTTATACTGATCACAAATGAAAGCAAAATTAGTATATTGTGATATCACATTATGTTTCTGTTGTGATTTTAACTGCACAGGTTATGAAGAACAAAGGAAACCATGTTGTGACATAGTACTTGGCCTTTGCATGCCGGGTGGGAAAGTTTGTGAAGATAGGGATGACTTCCTCTACTTTGATGCAATTCACTGGTCAGAGAGGGTGCACTCTTACTTTGCGGCTGATTGTTTCGATCAATCTCCTTCAATTTGCACTCCTTTCACTGTGAAGCAACTTACAGAGCCTTAGAATGCTTACATGGATAATCAAGCATGCCTTTGCCCTCATAAATTTGGTTACCCATAATCGTTCATTGAGAATAAATTAATGTAGTTAAAATGTTCCTGTTTTCTTCGACTTTTAGTTCAGTCTGGGGTGATGTTCATGTATAAAGTTAATGAAGTATTTAAGATAGAGGTGATAATAAATTCTAATTTGGCCATGGCCAGATCATGGGTGTGATAGCTTTTTGTCCGAGCTTAACTCGGCGTGTGCTTAGCAATAAAATTATACAAGAAAGGACTTGAACTTATATCTTATTATTTTTATTCATTTTTACCACTTTATCCTGCAATTTTTTATTTTAGTTTTTATTATAATAATAAAACCGTTGACCAGAAATTTAATAATTTATGTAATCTCCTGATTTCTGGTAGACATTTCGATTCCCAATTTTCCATATTATTAATTCTCTTAACAGTTCGGGTCAAGAATCTGACCTACCAAAATTAATAAAGGCACGCCAAAATGGTTATAGTTTTCCCTCACTATAAACATATTTCTTTCAACGTCGGTGCAAGAGGATATTGCCTATATATAATGGATTTAAATAATTATTATTATTTATATTTGACACATGAATGAGGTACATTTAAAACTTATTAATATAATATTTATTAAGAATATAAAAAATTAATTTCAAAAAATATTGTTCTATATTATTTTTTAATAAAACATTGAATATTTATTTAATTTAGCAAAAACTATAGCCGCTCACAAATGTTAAAAGTAAAAATCCTAGTAATTAAATTAAATGAATTTTTAAAGATTTCTAATTCAGATAGAAGTATACACTAATTTTTTTGGCAATAACAAATAAAAATAAATAAGTTAAATATGTAAAAATATATATTAAGAATATATAGTAAATAATAAATTTAATTTGAATTGAATAACTAATAAAATAACAAATATTTTAAAATTCTTAATGTAGGTAGAGTTATGCTCCAACACTTTACTTATAATAAATAATAATAATATTTATATTAAATAGAAAATTTATTTTAAGTGATATAATTATAAATATATTAAAATTTATCCATGTTATACTCAAAGATTTCCTAAAAATAATAAATAGTAGTAGTATTTTAAAATTAGGTAAGTATAATTGGCCCATAAAATTCTTATGGGGTTAAAATATTTAATCACAACGCAAGAAATGCAGAAACATAACAAAAACGGAAAAAACTCAGACTTTTAGACTTTTATGTAAGAAGGTAGACAATTGTGCATCAAATCTTCATTAATTTTTTTTTGAATAACACACATACATTAAAAAAATTCATCACATGTACTCACAAATTCTTCTTTAAGAACGTAATTATTGTGTATAAAAAAGTTATTAATTATATCATGGTTTTAAAATTTGAAAATAGGGAGAGAAAAATTTCTATAAGCTTAGTACTATTTTATAGTAATATATAAAACTGAGGATTTTTAATGCAGTATTTCTACCACATCCTTCAAACTAACTACTTATAATGTGGCACTACCGCATATCCTTTTAAATATTTTGTAATATTACCCTTTTTAATTCTTATCTACAAAAGTTTTAGTTGAATTAGGATTTATCACTTATCTTTTAATTATTTTGTGATATTATTCTCTATATGAATTTTAATGTGATGCTGCCACGTGTCCCTTAAAATATTTTATAATGTTATCCCTTTATTTCCTATTTACAAAAAGTCTAGTTTAATTAAGATTTATCACGGATCTTTTAATCATTTCATGATATCATTCTTTATCTCTTATTCTTAAAAGTATGCGAAATGCAAATTTACTTTCTTTTAATATGATGTTGTTGCATATCCTTTAAATATTTTATAATATTACCCCTTTATTTCTTACTTATAAAAATATTAGTTTAATTAAAATTTGCCAGATATCTTTTAACTATTTTATGACATTATTCTTTATTTTGTATTTAAAATAACTGAAATTATAAATGCACCCCTCATTATTACAATTAGAAGTAGAAAATCTAAATCATCTAAAATTAAACCCTATTCTAATTTTTTTAAATAATTAAGTAGGTTTTTTATATTAACAAATTTATGAATATCAAATAAAATACTAAGTTATTAAATTTTTAAAAAATAAATATAATCTATAAGATTACTATGAACAAATATCTCCTATAAAATAAATCAAGTAATTTAAATAAATATTATTAAAAATGATGTTATATATAAATTCAATTTTAAATTTCATTAAAATTTAAATCAATCAAAAATATAAATATAAAAATAATAAATAATTAAAAATCATATATCGCCGCACATCGTGCGAGTTAAGCGAGTAATTAACTCATACAATAATACACATTATAGCGGTGGAAGGCATGAACAAATTCATTAATCCTTTGTTTTTATTTTTAAAGGATAAATAAGTGGTTCCTTCCCTAGTGGATTGGATATGGATTACTCTTGAGAAAGCATATGATTCACTGATTATGAAAAAATTTCACTTGTGAATTTCCATATTTTGATGCAATCGTAGAAACTTACTTCGAAAAGAAATTAGTTTTTATGTTCCCTTCAAAAGTTGAAACTTATATTTTAGGATTCTTGGAAAATGATTAATTAATAAAAAACAAAGTATAGGATTCGTGGAAAAGGATTAATTAATAAAAAAACAAAGTAAAGTCTTGGAATATAATTGATTGTTATGATTAATTTTTATTTTCCTTAATCTCTATTAATTGTGGAAATTATTACCAATCATAAAAACGGCTGGGCTATCCCCTTCGCCCCTCCAACACTTTATCTGCGACGCCAACGTGCTGACTACCATGGCCGCTAACAGCAGTTTTTATGATGATGACAATAAACAACTAAATCTTGAGTTACACAAAACGCGCGTTTCGGTATGCATGTTGTGTGGCGTTGTACACCGTCATATTCGAGATATACTGGATTTTTTATGCGTACAAACACGATGGACTTCCGGTCCTTCCCACCAGCATGCCCAAGCTCCTCTTCTTCGTATTCTTCAACAGCTTCCTTCCGCCTCTCGGCGCCGTCGGTTGCTACTACTTCACTTGTTACTGTATTCATCATCTTTTTGTTCTTGTCCACATCTGCCATCACCTGATCCTTCTTCATTCTAAATTCTCCTTCCTTTTGTATAGATTGGTTTTTTATAAATTGGAATATTAGTTTATGAATACATGATATACACATTTATTTATTTATTTATTATTTATTTATTTATTTATTTATTTGTTAAACTGCTTGATTTGTGTTCAGTTATTTTTAACTTAGTGAAATTTATATTTTATAATACATGTGGAGAACAACTCAAGCCAAATATTTTCCGGCTCAAATTTGACTAGAACCCAGGTAAACCAAGCCAAGTTGAGTTATTTGATAATTGTATTGAATTCAAAGTTAATTTTTAAAATTATTTTGTAAGGTATTTAAGTGTATAATAAGTAAAAATAATATGTAATATGCAGACTCCAAATGACATATATATTGTTAATATTTGGATTAAAAATATTTTGAGTAAAATGTTAGGGTCGGGTTAAACATTATGGTAAGGTAAAGTGTATAAGATTTGAGTTTTGAGGAGCAATTCGTTGTTTAAGCTCCGTTCAGAGTTTATAAAGTTATTATTATATAGTAATGAGTAAGAGTTTAAATTAAAGTAGGCCGAATGTATTTTGCTGTGCTTGATTTAATTGTATCCCTAATTATAAATTAAATGATTTTTTTTCAATAAGCTTTATACTTGTACACCCTTTTTTCTTGCATCCATTTAATACATTGTAAATTTAGTTTGTATTATTAACATTTCCCAGTACCACTATAAAAGGGGAAAAACACTTACCTACAAGAGAATCAAACTCAAAACCTCTCGCAAATAGCTTCTCTTTGTGATCCCACCTATTGGTAAGCTCAAAGAGACAATTCGACAGACTCTCGGTGCCGTATTTCATTATAATTATAATTATATATATATACATATTTAATCGAGTTAATTTTCTCTAATCAATTGGTGTGATAGTAAGCAATTTATGGGTGAACGATATAAATTTGTGGGCATGGTGGGTCAGCTTGTGACGAAAAATTCAACGCAGTTGTTTTTTTTATAATAAATCAATCCAGTTGCTCGAGAAACATCCACTGTTTATGCTTTACTCCTTCGAGCAATTTTTGAATAATTCTCTCGTATAAATTAGAATAAAAAATAAAAATCACTGGTTCTTGTGATATTTAACTCCCAATATTTAAGAATGAATTGATGTAAAAAGAACTGCTTATGTCATTTGCTTATCAATTTAGCATGTTTTTGTCATCCTTTAATTTATTTTTTCTTCCAATTACAAATGTTTTGAAGGACTTGAAACATTTTTTAGATGTTATATTCCCCAACAATAGTCACCAGGCAAAGGTTACAAATTTGCGAATGAGATTGAGAGCTATAGGCATAAACTTAATGTATAATCTAGTAACATTAACGATTCGTTGGAAAATTGATTAATGGTCATGCAATGCTATTTAAGCGCCTACATTTCCATAATCAACGTGATTAGCCGCATAAACAAAGGCACAGAGATTAAATTACCGTTGTTCTAAACATCTGTCTCTAACAGCGTAATTAGTAATTACGGCTTCAAATCTGGGCCGGCGAAAAAATAGATCTGGTTGGGGCCCTCAAATCGGCGTTGGATTACACTTTTTTTATTCCAACAAATCGCAGCTTTAAAGATGTGAGGGGCCCACGAATCGCTTTTCACGGACGCGTGTGTCGGGCTGGGATAAGACAGTTCAACAAATTAATGGACTCAATAATCACTCCCAAAATCAGACCCCTCTAAGTTTTGCCAAATCACCGTTAACCCCTTCACTTTATCATAAACCTACACAAGATCTTTGTTGTAGAGCAATTGTTAATGTGTATACAAAAAATTTTCCCATAAAAACTAATATTATTTTGGCTTCACATGGATATATTTATTTATCATAAAAAAATATTCACTGAGAATTATTATTATATATAATCTCATTGAGTAATAATAACAGACTAATATCACTTGAGCATCAGATTAGTAAACATTATTTAAAACAGTTTGATGTGGATTATATAAATTGTAGATGCAATTGTAATGAGTCAAATTATTAGACTTTGAAAACAAGTTTAGAAAAAAACAACTTCATTTTTACGTTTTTTATAGTTTGAAGAGGGTTCCTAACTAATAAATCAAATGCTTACATTCTAAAATTTCACACAATTCAAACAGTAAATAAATATAGCCGTAAATAATTTATTTCTATGTCTTTTATTTTTCTCTCAATTTAAATAAATGCACCTTAATGCCTTAGAAATGTCGTGGCACTTATATTATTATATAATATTATAATCTACTTTTTTTCCAATTTTGCTAACTTTTTATTAAATAATTTTGAGTACTTATTTTTAAATTGAAATGAACCTAATAAAATTATACTGGTTGACAATTATCTCAAGCAGCTGATTAAATTAAATAAATCATGTTCAGAGAAGAGTAAATATAACTTATAAATTTTAATCAATTAATTCCATTATTATATTTAATTTTTAAATATCATATTTTTGCTAAAGCCGTGTTGTTATTTTCCTTTTCATCTTATCTTTAGAATCAAATATATAAATCTTATCTTCTTATCATGTACTATAGCAAAGATTAAACGGTGAAAGTTTTTATCTTCATAATTTTCATCTATATTATATCTTGATATTTAGAATCCCTTATATAAATTTAAATGTAAATTACTTTGTAAATTATTGAAACTTATTCACTAAACTTATTTTTTAATATGAATACATTAAGGCTACAAATGGTTGGTCAACTTACTGTTTTACCAACCATTTTAAATTAAATTAAAACAAAATGACTTAGCACTTTTTATATTATAAAATAATAAAAAAAGGATAAATTGAATCACATAGTTTTTATTTTTTAAAAACAATAATGATGGAATTCTACCGTTGCAATTTACAAAATTACCATTTTATTCAAGGTGATTATTTATTTTTGAGAATAAAGATTTAGTATTATTTATCTATATAAATAAAAAGTACTATTATTAATATATTTCATAAAAAAATTTATATTTTAATATATTTTTAAAGGTTTGTTTTATGTAAATATTTGGTAAAATTTTACGATATTGACATGAATTTTATGTTGTCAACGAATTTCGTATTCAAATTAAAAATGATTAATTATTAATGATTTATTAACAGGTAAAATAATTATAAATAATTAATCATAAATGGTAAAAAAAATAGTAGACGGTGCTAAAATGTAGATGCACCGCTTACCGCTATATATATATAATAATCATTTATTGAATATTTTAACTCTTTGTATGAAAATAAGAAATAAATTTTTTTGTTTTTCTTCATTGAATAATATGGTTTCATTTTTATTTTACAACAAGAGATTTTTTTTTCATAGATTTATATTTACCATGATCAACCTATTTTTTTCTTTTTCAATAACGTGGTTTTCTTTTTCTTCTGCCATCGTTCTAACGAGAGGGGCAACAAAAATGAAATCGTCTGACTTAGAAACAAAATCAAGTCGGAAAAATAATTGTCAACCTTGAAGCCCTAAGCTTAGGGTCTAGCATGTTTTATAAAGTATGCAAACTCTTCCCATATATTTTCATAAATTCATATAAAAGAGGGGCAAAAGTGCAGTTCGACCGAAACTACGTAACGTCGAAGATTTGCTCGGCAGCGGATGTCGCGGTAAAGAGGAATTGTCCTTTTCCCTCAACCACGGGCCCCACATTCCTCTAATTTTCAAAAAGGAGACAGTTGAAAACCTTATTGCCAATCAAGTGCCCCAAACTTTAATAATTACACACACGTGCCTCGCCCCTTCTACCCCGCCGAGCATCCCTCCCTACCAACCCCCGTCTCCTCCCCGTCCATCATTGAAGCTCATCTCCCGAGCTCCTAGGAGTCGCCCAAAGGCTCGTCCTTTGCCCCCGACCAGGCCAGTTCTCGGCCGCCCAGTTTTCGATTTAGCGTTTGCCGACGGTTTTCTGAGGAAAAACGAGCGGGGAACGAGGGAGAACGGAGGTGGCCATGGGGGAGGTGACGTCGTCGGTGGCGGCGAAGTTCGCCTTCTTCCCGCCGACCCCTCCGTCGTACGGGGTGGCGGTGGACGGTGCGACGGGGGCGGCGCTGCTGACCGGCGTGGCGGCGAGGGAGAACGTGGAGGTGGTGAAGCTGGCCACCAAGCGGGGGACCGAGATTGTTGCGGTGTATGTGAGGAACCCTGCGGCGAGGTTGACGCTCTTGTACTCCCACGGTAACGCCGCCGACCTGGGCCAGATGTATGAGCTCTTCACCGAGCTCAGTGTTCACCTCCGTGTCAATCTGATGGGGTCGGTTGTCTTCTACGTTTTGTATCTTCCCGATCTG